>RPOG01004112.1:29779-43776 GCA_008086565.1 Thalassoma bifasciatum | reverse complement strand
GTGTGTGTGTGTGTGTGTGTGTGTGTGTGTGTGTGTGTGTGTGTGTGTGTGTGTGTGTGTGTGTGTGTGTCTCTTACCGAGCTGTTTCGTGGCGGGCTGCCCAGGTCTCTGGCGGTGACGGTGATGTTGTAGAACGCCGTGGTCTCTCGGTCCAGTTCCACGTCTTTCCTGACGCGTAGCTCGCCCTCCACCGGAGAAACCATGAACTCGTCTGAGAGAGAGAGAGAGAAAAGGGGGCGGAGTTACAGCCAGAGGGTCACCTGACCTTCACCTGTTCAGTGACGCAGTGACATCATGATACGGACTCTGGGGGTCGCCCGCCGTGATGCTGTACTCCACTTTCCCGTTCAGACCCGAGTCCTCGTCGCTCGCCCTCAGAGTCCAGACCCGGGGCCCCGGCTGCCCCTCCGTCACCTCGAAGGGCCCCTCATAGGCTCTGGGGAAGGTGGGGGTCACGTCGTTCACGTCCAGGACGTTCACCAACACCTGGGGGGACGACAAAATCCTGAGTTAAAAAGTTGAAATTAAAGGTCAAAGGTCGGGGTTTGAGGAAAAAAGCTGAAATCTTGAGATGAAAAGAAAAAAATTAAGAAAAAAATGTAAAAATTTTAGAGTCAAAATTTAATTAAAAGTCAAATCTTTAGGATCAAAAGTATTTAAGGATTTTGAGAGAAAGCAAAAATTTAAGGACACAGTTGAAATCTGACATTAAAAGTCAATATTTGAAGAAAAAGAAGATTGGAGTCAAAGGTTGATGATTAAAGTATAAAGTCTGAGTTTGAGGCAAAAGTAAAAAATTAAAAACATGAAAGACAAGATTTAGAACAAAAAACTTTAAATATGAGAGGAACAGTCAAAATTAAAGAATATTAATTTGACAATTTGAGGAAAAATTAAAAATGTGAGAAAGGCTCAAAACTTGAGAAAAAAGTTGAAATTATGGGATAAATGGTTTAAACTTTGACATTTTACATCAAAATTTTGGATTTTTATGAGAGAAAAAATAATTTCTGAGCAAATCAAGTGTTTGATTTATAACTGACTGAAATTAGCTTCAATATGAAACTGATCCTCAGGAAGAGTGTGTGAGTGTGTGTGTGTGTGTGTGTGTGTGTGTGTGTGTGTGTTGGTCAAACCGTGGTGCTGGATGTTTGGCGCAGAGTTGGATCCGGACACTGATCCGTCGCCGTGACGACCAAAGCGTAATGACCACTGCTGATCTCATAATCCAGCTCCTTCACTGCTGTGATCCTCCCCTACACACACACACACACACACACACACACACACACACACACAGGTTTTTGTAAAAAGAATTAACTGCGTTTCAAACCTGTTTTCTGTCTCGTTTTTGTTTCTGTTCTCGTTGAATCACTGTTTTCAGTTTATTTGTGTCTTTGTTGAATTTTTTCCTTTAATTTCATTTTTATTATAAAGTGTTTTTTTGTGATGATGCTGTTGGAGTTAAATTCTTGATTTAATGTAATAAAATGGATGAACTCTGTTTGAATTATTGTTTGTTTTTACCGTGACCGTGTTGATGTGGAAGGTCTGGATCAGGTTGCCGTGGGTGATGGCGTATCTCAAGGTGCCGTTGGCCCCTTCGTCGGGGTCGATGGCGGTCACCGTGGCGATGGTGGCGCCCACAGTGTCGGGCCCCTCGCTCAGCACGGTGACGTACTCCTCCTCCGGGAACTCGGGGGCGTTATCGTTCTCGTCCACGATGAGCACGTGCACGCTGGTCGACGCCTGCGACCAGAGACGACATCACACTCAGAGTTTAGGAAAAACAACTAAAACTTTAACTTGAGTTAAATAGATTTTCTGGAAATTTTGACCTTATTTTATTCAAATGTTGAATTAATCAACTCAATTTTTTTTTTCAGATTTTTTAATCTCACATTTCTTTTTATCTCCATAGAATTTTAATTTTATTATTTTCAATTTTTTTTATCTTAAAGTTTTGTTTTTTTCCATCTCAACATTTTAATTTTTTATCCCAAAATTGGACTTCTCTATCTTAAATTACTGCAAAGTTTTAATTTTTATCATCTCAAAATTTGACTTTATATGGGCTGAAAAAGAAAAAGAATCTTAGCAAGTTAATTTATTCATTGTTAACTGGTGGATATGGGCTTCAATAATTAGACTGTTCAGAGTTTTTCACTGCTGCTCTAAATTATCAGTATTTTTCCTCCATATTTTGATGTTTCTGTATAAAGTTAATGCACCTGTATGTGCGAGTTGTTCAATCAAAATTATTCATGTGATGCTTGAATAAAATTATCTGTTCTCCATAAACACTCAAATCTACTGTTTCACAATAAAGCAGTAAAATAAAATAAAGCACATGATTATTTTCTGATTGGAAAGAGTTTTTATTCTGCTTTTATTCATGAACAGAAACGTTAGTTTTGGTTTGTTATTCTGCCTTTTCTTGTAAAAGTATCAACATTTGATTTAGTTAAAAATCTGCAGAAAGAAACAGTTTCATGTTTCTCTGAGGAAAAAACAGAAAGTAAAGAACCAGGTGTTAAAGATCAGGAAACAGCTGGAAGAGGTGAATTCTGGGAAATGTAGGAAACAGCGGGAGGGAGGAGAGAGGGGCGGGGCTTAGACTGAGGGGAGGGGCGGGGCTTAGACTGAGAGGGAGGGGGCGGGGCTTCGTCTCTGTGTTTTTCTCTGTTTTGGCGCTTGGAGCTCAGAAGTGAGTGATCAGAGTGTGTGTTCGGATTAGAGGGCAGGAAACACACACACACACTCTCACACACACACACTCTCAGGTGTGTTAAACAGCATCATGGAGCCGCGCGCTGCCTGTCAGAGCAAACTCAGGGACAAAAACTTCATCTGGATCTTTCTGCTGCTTTCAGCGCGAGGTAGGAGCTCACACACACTCACACACACACACACACACACACACACACACACACACACACACACGCCCTGCTCCAGCTGTTTCTGCAGGGGGGGGGGGGTTGTTTTGGGTTCATGTTTCTTTCTTCGAGTCTGAGTCAGTTTCTGTCTCTTCCTGCTCAAACTGATCCAGGTGAGAAACACCTGAGTGTGTGTGTGTGTGTGTGTGTGTGTGTGTGTGTGTGTGTGTGTGTGTGTGTGCGTGTGTGAGGAGCTTCAGGTTTCAGTGAAAAGATTCAGTTCAGTTTTTAATCTCAGTTTAAAGATCAGAAAGTTTAAATCAGTAAAAACTGTCAGACACAAACTCAGTTTGTTCATTTGTTGTTTTTCTCTGTTAAACCAAATTAAAGTCCCAGTCTGGAGTTTTTCTGTCACACTGGAAAAATCTTTATATTTACCTGATTCTAATCCACAGGTTAAACTAATTTATATCAGAATAGTTTATTATTAAATGATGATTCTCAGCTTCATGATCAGGTCAAACTGGACAAAACTGATTTGTGCCAAAGTTTCTATGACATCACCAGACTGATAAAGTTTGATGAGATAAAGATGAGAAAAAGTGTAAACAGGAGCTGGACTCTGACAGGAAAGAGACAGAAGAAAGATAAACAGGAGAGAGATAGAGCACAGGCTAAAGGCTAAAACAGGAGCTAAAGGCTAAAACAGGAGCTAAAGGCTAAAACAGGAGCTAAAGACTAAAACAGGAGCTAAAACAGGAGCTAAAGGCTAAAACAGGAGCTAAAGACTAAAACAGGAGCTAAAACAGGAGCTAAAGGCTAAAACAGGAGCTAAAACAGGAGCTAAAGGCTAAAACAGGAGCTGGTAGATGAGCTCTGGTCGGACAGAACCAGGATTCATTAACGTAACAGTCATGTATCAGAGCACCGAGCTGTGAGGAGCTAAATGTAGCTGCTTCTAAACTACTAAACAAACTCACAGAGTTTGATTGTTGTCACATTTATAAACATCAGCGTAACTGTTGATAAATAAAATACGTCTTTATCTTTGTTTTTGTTCGCTCATGAAAATCCTCAAAACAGTTTTTACTTCTTTTTCAGATCCTCTCTGTTTTCTAAGTTTTCTTCAAATTTTTTCCTATTTTTGTTGCTTTTTTTGTCAATTTTTACCACCTCAAACTAAGTTTTATTTCTCCTCTTTGCTGTTTTTTCCTCTTTTCTCCACTTGTATAGTTTCTTTTGTAAAGGTAGTTTTTAACAGTTTGTCTCTTTGGTTCAGTAACTCTGGTGTAGAACAGAAAACATCTGCTGCAAAAACTGGAGCTGATATTTTCACATATTTACAGAAATATTTCACTGACATTAGGATATTTAATAATCAAAGGTCAGACTGTGATAATTAGAATATTAATATTTGGGGTTAATTACTCAGCTCAGATTCATTAAGTTTAGATTTTAATCTGTTTTTGTTTGTTTGAGGTAAAAATGTTCGTTGTTACTTTCACAAGAAAGTTTCAGCTTCAGGTTGATGAAGACATCCAGACGTAATCTGTTACACAAACACACACACATGTACAAACCATAATTACACAACATTGAGGAGGAACACACACACACACACACACACACACACACACACACACACACACACACACACACACACAGAATAACTCTGTGTAAAGTAACACAGTCTGAAGTGCTGACCCACTAAAACTTCCTGTTTTGACTTCAGCTTGACTGCATGTGTGTGTGTGTGTGTGTGTGTTTGTATCAGTCCTCCTTAAACGCACCCACACACACACACACACACACACACACACACACACACACACACACACACGCTGTGAGCACAGAAGTGAGCAGAGTGATTTTCGTCTTTTTTTTCTCAGCGTTATTCTGAGCTGTGAAACTTTGTAAAACTGACATGACACCCTCTCTCTCTCTCTCTCTCTCTCTCTCTCTCACACACACACACACACACACACACANAAACAGGAGCTAAAGGTTAAAACAGGAGCTAAAGGTTAAAACAGGAGCTAAAGACTAAAACAGGAGCTAAAGACTAAAACAGGAGCTAAAGGCTGAAACAGGAGCTAAAGGTTAGAACAGGAGCTAAAGGCTAAAACAGGAGCTAAAGACTTAAACAGGAGTTGGTAGATGAGCTCTGGTCGGACAGAACCAGGATTCACTAACGTTACAGACATGTATCAGAGCATCGAGCTGTGAGGAGCTAAATGTAGCAGCTACTAAACTAAGAAACAAACTCACAGAGTTTGATTGTTGTCACATTTATAAACAGCAGCGTAACTGTTGATAAATAAAATATGTCTTTATCTTTGTTTTTGTTCGCCCATGAAAATCCTCAAAACAGTTTTTACTTCTTTTTCAGATCCTCTCTGTTTTCTAAGTTTTATCCCAATCTAAATGCCATTTTTGCTGCTTGTTGGTCATTTTTCCTCCTCAAACTAAGTTTTATTTCTCCTCTTTGCTGTTTTTTCCTCTTTTCTCCACTTGTATAGTTTCTTTTGTAAAGGTAGTTTTTAACAGTTTGTCTCTTTGGTTGAGTAACTCTGGTGTAGAACAGAAAACATCTGTAGCTGATATTTTCACACATATCAGGTCATATCAAATATTTCTCTGTCTGACATTAGGATATTTAATAATCAAAGGTCAGACAGTGATAATTAGAATATTAATCTGATCAGGGGTTAATTACTCAGCTCAGACTAATTAAGTTTAGATTTTAATCTGTTTTTGTTTGTTTGAGGTAAAAAATGTTCGTTGTTACTTTCACAAGAAAGTTTCAGCTTCAGGTCGATGAAGACATCCAGACGTAATCTGTTACACAAACACACACACATGTACAAACCATGATTACACAACATTGAGGAGGAACACACACACACACACACACACACACACACACAAACACACACACACACACACACACACACACACACACACACACACACAGAATAACTCTGTGTAAAGTAACACAGTCTGAAGTGCTGACCCACTAAAACTTCCTGTTTTGACTTCAGCTTGACTGCATGTGTGTGTGTGTGTGTGTGTGTTTGTATCAGTCCTCCTTAAACGCACCCACACACACACACACACACACACACACACACACACACACACACACACACACACAGGAAGCTGCTGGCAGAGTTTGCAGGCTGAGTTTCTCTCTGTGTGGTTTGTTGCAAACTGTACAGACAGAAAAAACTTGAACAAAAAAATAATAATGAAAAATATCGAAGCTGCTTCAACAACATGAAAAATAATGAGTCACAGAGAAATGAACAGTTTAAAACAGATTAAATAATCTATAGAGATTATTTAAGTTACTGACAGATTAAATAATCTATAGAGATTATTTCAGTTCCTGACAGATTAAATAATCTATAGAGATTATTTAAGTTACTGACATTAAATAATCTATGGAGATTATTTAAGGAAACACTTCTTTGAGTTTTGGAGCATAATCCAGCGTCACCACGAGCAACATTTCTGAATTTAACGAGTCATAGCTGCAAATGTGTTGGCTTTTGTAGTAAATACTTTACACATCAGGGAACAACTTTACAGATGTTTACAGAACAAATCTAAAACTTATGTGACCTGATGTAGCTGCTGCCTGGTGATGTCATCATATGCAAATTAGCTGCAGACTTTACTCCCATCACAAACTTTGGGTCAAACTCATGATTTTTCTCATTTACAGTTTGTTTTTATCTCCAAACATTTTCAAGCTACAACCTTCTGAGAAAGTAGTTTCAAAACTAAAGACAACAATTTTCCAAGTTTTTCAATTTTCTTGCCAATTTTTTTGCTTTGTGTCCATTTTAGTCACTTTTCATTCTTTTTTGCCACATTTCTCTCAGTTCTGATACTCACTGACTATTTTCCAAGTTTTCTCTCAACATTCTCGACATTTGTTTCCACTTTACGACCATTTTTCCACCTTAAACTTCTTTTATTTTATTTTTCCCTCACTCTACTCTTCTTGTATAGTTGTAAAGGACGTTTTTAACAGTTTGTCTCTTTACATGAGGAACTCTGATGTAGAACAGAAAACATCAACTGAAAATGTTTTTAATCTGATATTCTGACTCATTTCAGGTCATAAATTTTGCACAGTCACAGATTAGAATATTGTAACAGGATTTATTTCAGTTTAATCTAATTTGTGATTAATTGCTCAGTTTTAGTTCATGGTGTTTGTTCGTCCTGTTGATGGTTAATGAAAACACTGAAGCTGATTCTGAAGGATTTAAACACAAACATTAAAACAATCCTCAGAAACATTTTCTGTTTCACAGATAAACTCTTCCTCTCTTCATCCAGAAAGTTTCTGGATCAAACTCAGGTCTGAAAATATGAGACGATGCTGAAAGAGCTAAAAGCTGCAGTTTGTTCCGTGACAGGAAGTCACAAACACACGGAGCCACAGGAAAAAAAAAAAGTTTTCAGATCAGAAACAAAACCGTCTCCTGTCTGAATCACTGTTTCACTAAAAGCTCTCACTTCACTCAGAGGAGATTTATTTTCTGATGGACGTCTCAGAGATGACGACGTTTATTCTACAAACTGTGGTCAAGACGAGAGTTTACAGCTCAGATCTGTGCAGCTCAGATCTATGCAGCTCAGATCTGTGCAGCTCAGATCTATGCAGCTCAGATCTGTGCAGCTCAGATCTATGCAGCTCAGATCTATGCAGCTCAGATCTGAGCAGCTCAGATCTGTGCAGATCAGATCTGTGCAGCTCAGAGAGGAAACGCTCTCAGCTCAATGATCAGACATAGGGGTACAACGGTACAGATGACCCACGGTTCGGTCCGTTCCTCGGTTTTCGATTCTGTTTCGTTCACATTTTGTGCATAAAGAAGAATTTTTTCTTCCAAAATGATCCCTTTATTTTCCTCGTCAGCAGAAACTGTATTTCACAGTAAACAAATAATAGTAACAAAGGTGTACTGTATATCGTGATTCTATCATGATCACAGATACTGACATAGAACTTTCAAATAATACGTTTCCACTTATTTCCTGACTGCTTGTTTACATTATACAGTCGTATAAAATATGAATAAAAAATGTATGCACACAAAAAACACTTTCTAATGTCAAAGTGCCTTTACCACTGCTGAACACTCTGCAGTAGTAAAAGAAGAGAAGCAAAGAATTTAAAAGAAAAAGTGCATTTTTATCCTTGACTTTTTTTTTTTTTTACCTAATACAATGTTGAGGAAACATAAATAAAAGTGTTGCCAGATGTGTTCAGGAAAATAAGCAGAAAAGTGGATGTGTTCTGAGTGAACGGGATGATCGGGGTAGCTGATGATTGGCCGACCTGGCAACCATTGATGCACTTTGACCCGGCTACAGTTACAACAGCGTATGAGCAGCAACACAGCAGCGATTGGACATTATCTCTCAGGGGGAGGGCGTTTCTTTTACCTGTCCAGACACACACACACACATGAACCATGGGGCTGTGAAGCAGACATATAAAATTAATCATTAAACCGAAAACCTGCGGGCCAGTAGGGCGTACTGTACCGTGCCGAGCGGACCGAACGGTTCAATACTCTGCCGCGTACCGTTGCATCCCCACAAAAGACACAGAACAAGAGTAAACTGCTCCGACATGATTTAAAGGAGTCAACACTGTTTCTCTATTAAAGGTGAAACCTCAGAGCTCAGGGTTTGATCTTTAACTTCAACAGAACTGTAGATGAACACACACACACATGAGGTGAAGAGTTATGCTGATCCAGAGGAAACCAGAGTTTCAGATGTGATTGAGGTGAATGTGTGTGTGTGTGTGTGTGTGTGTGTGTGTGTGTGTGTGTGTAACAAAGAACAGGAAGTGCTCACTTTGCGGCAGCAGAGACGTGTCCCAGAGCTCAGACTGATTTCCTGCAGGAGGTTAAAGACTGAGCAACGCCGACATTATACTCATAACCAACTTTATTACACCTACACTAAAGTTATTAAAGTTATTACACCTACACTAAAGTTATTACACAAACACTAAAGTTATTACACCAACACTAAAGTTATTACACTAAAGTTATTACACCTACACTAAAGTTATTACACCAACACTAAAGTTATTACACCAACACTAAAGTTATTACACCAACACTAAAGTTATTACACAAACACTAAAGTTATTACACCAACACTAAAGTTATTACACTAAAGTTATTACACTAAAGTTATTACACCAACACTGAAGTTATTACACTAAAGTTATTACACTAAAGTTATTACACCTACACTAAAGTTATTACACAAACACTAAAGTTATTAAACCAACACTGAAGTTATTACACTAAAGTTATTACACTAAAGTTATTACACCTACACTAAAGTTATTACACCTACACTAAAGTTATTACACCTACACTAAAGTTATTACACTAAAGTTATTACACTAAAGTTATTACACCAACACTAAAGTTATTACACAAACACTAAAGTTATTACACCAACACTAAAGTTATTACACTAAAGTTATTACACCTACACTAAAGTTATTACACCAACACTAAAGTTATTACACAAACACTAAAGTTATTACACCAACACTAAAGTTATTACACTAAAGTTATTACACCTACACTAAAGTTATTACACCTACACTAAAGTTATTACACCAACACTAAAGTTATTACCCCTACACTAAAGTTATTACACCTACACTAAAGTTATTACACCAACTTTAAAGTTATTAAAGTTATTACACCTACACTTAAGTTATTACACCAACACTAAAGTTATTACACCAACTTTAAAGTTATTAAAGTTATTACACCAACACTAAAGTTATTACACCAACACTAAAGTTATTAAAGTTATTACACCAACTTTAAAATTATTAAAGTTATTACACCAACACTAAAGTTATTACACTAAAGTTATTACACCAACTTTAAAATTATTAAAGTTATTACACCAACACTAAAGATATTACACCAACTTTAAAGTTATTACACCAACACTAAAGTTATTACACCAACACTAAAGTTATTACACCAACACTAAAGTTATTACACTAAAGATATTACACCAACTTTAAAGTTATTACACCAAAGTTATTACACTAACACTAAAGTTATTACACCAACACTAAAGTTATTACACCAAAGCTACAGGTGTTTTTATACTGAGTCTTTTTTTTTTGCACTCTAACACTCGTTAAAAAGGAAATTTGATTCTGTGTTTTGTCAATTAACTTTTCTCACTGACATCAACAGTTTCCAAACTTTTATTCCAACTCAGACAGGGAGATTAATGATCATGTTTCTCTAGTTTTCTGTAAAGCTGCTTTAAAATTTGCTGTTTGGAAATAATATGAAGAATGGTGATAACAATTGAGATCAGATGAAAAGAAAAAAATGTCTTTTTTCCCACCCACCTCTTCTCTGAACCTTTTAAGATCAAACAGAGTGAAATGTTAATCAGTGAAACTTTTCCATCTGGTCTCAAGTTTTTTATTTTGAGTGTGTGACACGTCACTGTTTCTGCCGCTGACCTGTTCTGGTGTTTTTCCGCCTCTGCATCTGTCTGCGCCCTCAGAAAACACTCAGACAGCCAATCAGATGAGTTATAACTGTCTGAGTATTATGGTCTGTTTCTGTCAGTGTTTGTGTTCAGGTCTAATGTTCCAGAAGTTTGTGATAAAAACAAACTTCTGGTGTTTTTTTTTTTTAAAACTTCCTCAGGTTCCTCTGAATCATCTCTGCTGCTCTCACACACTTCCTGAAATTTACCCCAAACACACTCTGAGTCTGTGTGTGTGTGTGTGTGTGTGTGTGTGTGTGTGTGTGTGTGTGTGTGTGTGAGTGTGTGTGTTATAGCTTCATGCTCTGTGAACCTCATTTATCTCTTGTGAAGGTTTTGGTGCAGTTCTGGGTGTAAACGTGACGAAAATGGACAAAAAGTGACAAAAAATTGGCAAGAAAATTTAGGAGGAAACTAAAAAATTCAGTACGCAGCAAAAATAGTGAAAAAAGTGATGAAAAGTCGTAAGAAGAGGTAAAAATAGCCAAAGTCAACAAAAATGGACAGAAAATTGGGAGTGAACTTTGTAAAATAGTGAGAAGGTTTTTAAAAAATGTTCCTACAGTGTTAAAAAAGCAGGTAAAAGTGTTTAAATGTGTAAAAATCAGTCCCAGTTGTAGTGGTAGTGGGTTGTTGTTGTTGTGCTGTAATTAATGAAACTGTTCATGTTCAAAATGAGTTTGTTTAAAAACAGAGAAGATGCTATTTCCATATTACTGGCACTATTATTATTTTTAATATTACTATTATTATTACGACTATTATTCTTATTATCAGTATTATCATTATTGTTATTAATATAAATCTATTGTTATTGTATTATTGATATTATTATTAATATCATTATTATCACGACTATTACTGCTTTTGTTTTGTTTTATTTGGCACTTTGACTATTTTTTATTTATGTATTTAACACTATGTGTATGGATTTTATATAATGCCTATTTTTACAAGATGTATCTGTATTTTCACCAAAAAATTAAATAAAAAAGAGTTTGGGAAAAAAAAAAACCAGAGAAGATGGAAACTAGAAATAATCACACAAAATAAATCACAATATAGGAAAAAATAATCACAGATTATTTAAATGTTTCGGCTCTATCACAGTTTCAGGAACAGATGAACCTTCACTGATAAAATGTAGATAAATACGTTTACAGTTTTCAGGCTTCTCTCAGTGATGATGTCACTCTGAGCCTCAGCCTCTGATTGGTCGTTTGATGAAGATGATTTTGACGTGTGACCCTCACCGCTCTCCTTCTTCTTCTTCTTCTTCTTCTTCTTCTTCTTCTTCTTCTTCTTCTTTTTCTTCTTCTTCTCCTCCTCAGCGGTTGTAGGTGTGACGCCTCACTCCTCCTCCACGCTGTCAGCCTCCGCCCCTCACCTGTACTACACCTGTCCTGAGGGCGCCACGGTGAAGCTTCTGTGCGGTCAGAGCGGCGCCACCTTACACCCCAAAGACGTGCTGAAGCACAGCTGGCTCTTCACGCCGCACTCCGACCAGCACTGCTCCGCCAGGGTGGGGCCTCGCAACCTCTCCATCGGAGGCCACGCCCCCGCCAACCACAGCCAGGCGGCGGGGCTCAGCTTCGGGTCGAACGACCACGAGTTCTGGGTGACTCTGCGTGACGTGAGGCGGGCGGATCAGGGCAGGTACTGCTGCCTGCTGCTGGACGTGGAGGTGGTGAAGAAACACGGGAGCATCGTCCAGAAGACGCACAGTCACGTCATCCTGCAGGTGACGCCAGGTGAGTCAGCTGATCACACACCTGTCTGTGTCTGAGCTCGCCAGGTCATGATGTCACAGCCTCCCTCTCCTCCGCAGGTAGGAACGGGTCTCAGGAGTGCACCGTGTGGGACCCCAACCCCCCCGGAGGTCAGTCACATGGTCCAGCCTCTCAGCCAATCACAGGGCAGAAACTCGCTCTCTGTGTTTACACTCTCTCTCTCTCTCTCTCTCTCTCTCTCTCTCTCTCTCTCTCTCTCTCCCTCTCTCTCTCTCTCTCGCCCTCTCAGGTGTGGCGCCGCTGATCGTGGCGGGCGCCGCGTGTATGATCGCTCTGTTCACGCTGCCTCTGATTCTGCTGCTGGTTTACAAACAGAGACAGAACACACGCGCCAGCAGACGTATGTTACACACACACACACACACACACACACACACACACACACACACACACACACACACACACACACACACACACCAGCGCAAAACAGCACAGCTTCATTTCTCTGCCCCTCTGTTACCGTGGCGATAATCTCCAGTTCAGAGAGTCTCTTTTTAACCGTAAAGCGTTTCTTTGTGTGGTAAATTCTCAGGGTTAGAACTGTGAATATTTAATAACCTGTTATTTAAATCAAAATTATTTCAGCTGCCACATTTATCTTCACCTGATCAGGTGAGCGCTGTGATTGGCCCTGAGACACACGTTTGATTTCACACACACACACAGATTTTGCTGTTCGCTCATTTTTACACCATGAACTGAACAGATTCGTCCTAAAGAGAAATAAATGAAGGTCGTTGTCTCTGCCACAGCAACAATAACTCAGTGTGTGTGTGTGTGTGTGTGTGTGTGTGTGCAGTGAGGCTCAGGGTCATGAGAACCCCGTGTTCTTCAGCAGCTCTCCTCCGGTGAAAACTCGAACCGTGTCTCAGATCATGACCCGACAGTCGTCAGAGACAGGACGCCACCTGCTGTCAGAACCTGGAACGCCACTGTCTCCCCCCGCACACGGGGACGTGTTCTTCCCCATCGAAGGTGACACACACACACACACACACACACACACACACACACACACACACACACACTCTGTAGACTCTGACCTTCTGCACAGATTTCCTTTAACATCCTCAAAAGTCCATTTTTCCAAACTCAGGCCCTAAAAAGTCTTAAATCCATGAAAGTGTTTTACTCTGGTCTTTAATTAATTACTCAAAAGTCTTTATTTTCTGGGCAGGATTCATGAATGCTAAATTGTCCTTTTCTGTGGGATTTTTCGAGTGGAAACTGTTTTAGAAGCTGCTGATAAAAATGATTATCTGTATCAAACTGAATCAGTCCGTGAGTCAACGTACGGTAAAGGCCAAAAGTTTGGACAAACCTTCTCATTAAATGTGTTTTCTTGATTACCATGACTATTTACTTCGTAGAAAACATGCTTTATATTCTAGTTTCTTCTAAATAACCGCCTTTGCTCTGATAATTGCTTTGCACACTCTTGACACTTTCAAGAGGTGGTCACCTGAAATGGTTTTCTCTTCACAGCTGAGCCTGATCTGGGTTAATTAGTGGAGTTTCTGCCTTTATCAGTGAGGTTGGGACCATCAGTTTCTTTGTGCAGAGTCAGGTTAATACACAGCCAACAACCTATTTGACAACTGTTCAAACACATGTTGTTTACTCTTTTACAGTTATTGAGCCAGAGATTAATTTATGAGGATAAACAAACAGAAAAATAAACATGAACGAGCTTCATTTACCGACACACACGTTATGATTGTGTGGTAATAAATCAGAATCCTCCAATCAGCAGCTT
>RPOG01004112.1:7279-24779 GCA_008086565.1 Thalassoma bifasciatum | reverse complement strand
ATGTTGATGGTGAGGGAGTGGTCAGTGTGACGGGGAGGGGCGCCGTTATCGACCGCACGCACCTGAGGACACACACACACACACACACACGCACACACACACACACACACACACACACACACACACACACACACACACACACANCACACAAACGTGGTCGTTAGAGATTCACGTTAAACACAAACATGACCCCCCCCCCTCTTTCCTCGCCGTGACATCATCACCTCGCTGATGCTGACGTTGTAGCCTCTGGCGCTCTCGATGACGGGCGCGTTATCGTTGATGTCCAGGATGTTGATGGTGAGGGAGTGGTCAGTGTGACGGGGAGGGGCGCCGTTATCGACCGCACGCACCTGAGGACACACACACACACACACACACACACACACACAGACATTACTCACAGAGGCGCTGATGTCTTAGGTACACAGGTGTGTGTGTGTTTATTGTCAGGTGTGTGTGTGTGTGTGTGTGTGTGTGTGTGTGTGTGTTTATTGTCAGGTGTATGTGTGTGTGTGTGTGTGTGTGTGTGTGTGTGTGTCTCACCTTGAGCAGGTATCTATCCACAGCTTCTCTGTCCAGTTCAGCGTTGACGTAAACTTCTCCGTACGTGTGATTCACTGTTTTTATCATGAACACGTCCTCCATGTTTCCAGCTACAAGAGTGAAGTTCACCTGAGGGGGGGGGGTGAGAGAGAGAGGGAGAGAGACAGAGAGAGAGGGATAAATCACTGATGTTCAGACTGAGCGTGTGCAGACTTTCAATCCTCTACATTTCCCTTTTTTTTTCTCTAAACTCTGAATCGTCTGTAAACTAAACTCTGTGTGAACCTCAAACACCGAGGTCTGAGAACAGTCTGTGGTTCTGTTAGAGCGGGAACATTTATCCAGGTTCTTTAAACTTACAGAGGGATGGAACGAGCACTATGGGAACAGAATATTCCCTCTTTAATTAACTTTTATTTATGTTTAGCAAAAATAAAACAGATCAAAGTTTTTCACATTGATTTAACTTAATTTTATTAATCAACAAAACAGAAAAATAAAAACATGAGAACAAATAAATAATCAAAACAGGTTAAAATGAGAAGTATAAACACTAAAGGTGTACGGAACAAAATTATATACATACTGTGCCCCGCCCCTGACAGAGCAAACAACCAATCAGAGTTCAGGATCCCAAACCTGACTTATCCCTGTCTCACCTGTCTCACCTGTCTCACCTGTCTCACCTGTTCTCTTCTGTCTCTCCTGTCTCCTGTCTCTCTCCTGTCTCACCTGTCTCACCTGTCTCTCCTGTCTCACCTGTCTCTCCTGTCTCACCTGTCTCACCTGTCTCTCCTGTCTCTCCTCTCTCCTGTCTCTCTCCTGTCTCTCCTGTCTCACCTGTCTCACCTGTCTCACCTGTTCTCTTCTGTCTCTCCTGTCTCCTGTCTCTCTGGACAGAGTGGACAGAGAGGACACTCTCACCTGTCTCTCTCCTGTCTCACCTGTTCTCACCTGTCTCACCTGTCTCACCTGTCTGTGTCTCACCTGTTCTCACCTGTCTCACCTGTCTCTCCTGTCTCTCCTGTCTCACCTGTCTCTCCTGTCTCTCACCTGTCTCTCTCCTGTCTCACCTGTTCTCACCTGTCTCACCTGTCTCACCTGTCTGTGTCTCACCTGTTCTCACCTGTCTCACCTGTCTCTCCTGTCTCTCCTGTCTCACCTGTTCTCTCCTGTCTCTCCTGTCTCACCTGCCTCACCTGTGTTGAGCGTACAAACCCTGGTTGTGACCTCACCAGTCCGTTGAGCCCGGCGTCGCGGTCCCGCCCCAGAACCGTCGCCACCTTCTTCCCCAGCGGCGTGTCCTCGCCGATGTCCACAGACGTGTCGGACGTGATGTCGAACTCGGGGCTGTTGTCGTTCTCGTCCAGGATGGTGATGGACACCTGTGCACAGGTGAGATCATGTTTGGTCCTGGAGCTCACACTGATGCTGAGAAACTTACCTGACAGGTGAGAGAGGGGGCGGAGTCAGGGCGGAGCTACACCTGAAAGAGAAGGGGGCGGAGTCTTACCTTCTGCTCATCCACGGAGAGAGAGAGGCGTGAAGGAAAGAGGAGGGAGCACGTTAAAACACACACACACACACACACACACCTGAGGGACAGGTGACACTGAAACACACACACAAGTATTTTTGTCCACTTATTACACTTATTAGGTCCTTAATCTGGCTTGGTGCCACCTCAGAAAGAAACCCGGAGGTAGTAGTCGTTGCTGGCAGTCGCACATCCACAGTGGCGCGAGTGCCAGGTTGTCTGGTCAGTGACACTATGCTGGGACTTGTGTGTGTGTGTGTGTGTGTGTGTGTGTGTGTGTGTGTGTGTGTGTCACACACACACACACACGTTTAGTCTGGATCAGTCTAATCTGGTTTAGTTTAATCATCTTCGTTTAATCCGCTGGCCCCGCCCCCTCACCGTGACGCTGTCGATCTTGAACAGGGCGAGAGCGGCGGGTGACGTGTCCGGGTCGAAGCGGTACGTGAGCTGGTTCAGGTTGTCGGCGGACTGGGCCTGGACCTGAACCACCTCGGTTCCCGTGGCGATGTTCTCCCTCAGCGCCGCCTCGTAGCTGGCGGAGAAAAACGCCACGGCCTCGTCCAGCTCGTTCAGCAGCGTCACGTAGACGGTGCAGAAGCCGCGGTGGAAGGGCGGAGCCTGATCCGTGGCCGACACGTTCATCAGGTACGAGGTCTTGGTCTCGTAGTCCAGGTAGTCCACCGTGGTCACCAGACCCGTACTCATGTCCACCTCGAACTTCCTGTCTGAGCCCGAGACCAGGGCGTACGCCACGGAGCCGCCGTCACCTGAGGGAGACCAGGAGAGAGAGAGACCCGGTTAGACCCGGTTAGACCCGGTTAGACCCAGTTAGACCCGGTTAGACCAGGTTAGACCCGGTTAGACCAGGTTAGACCTGCTTAGACCCTGTTAGACCCAGTTAGACCCAGTTAGACCCGGTTAGACCAGGATGGTTAGACCCAGTTTGACCCGGTTAGACCCGGTTAGACCAGGTTAGACCCTGTTAGACCCTGTTAGACCCTTTTAGACCCTGTTAGACCTGGTTAGACCCGGTTAGACCCAGTTAGATCCAGTTAGACCAGGTTAGACCCTGTTAGACCAGATTAGACCTGGTTAGACCCGGTTAGACCTGGTTAGACCTGGTTAGACCCGGTTAGACCTGGTTAGACCCTGTTAGACCTGGTTAGACCAGGTTAGACCAGGTTAGACCTGGTTAGACCCTGTTAGACCCTGTTAGACCCAGTTAGACCCAGTTAGACCCTGTTAGACCCTGTTAGACCCGGTTTGACCCTCAGAGAGACTTTCAGGTCAACAACATTTTCACAAACTGAAACTTTGTCTCATGAAAAACTCAAATCTGTGATTTTAATGTTAAAGTTTCAAACAGACGTTTTTATTTGGACTCAAAGATCCTGAGGCTCAAAAACTGCAGAATCTATTCTGAGTGTTTCTATTCTGAGTGTTTCTATGTCGAGTGTATCTATGTTATTTGTATCTATGTTGAGTGTTTCTATGTTATTTGTATCCATGTAACATGTTTCTATGTTATTTGTATCTATGTAAAGTGTATTTAAATGTCAGCTTCTCTCTGTGGTTTATTTTTATTGAGGTCAAAGTCTGTGACTCACTCGACGTCTGAAAAACATGTAAAATCAGGAAGAGACGGAGAGGAAGTGAAACTGAGCTGCAGCAGATTTAAAGAGCAACTGCACGCCTCTAACTGCACGCCTCTAACTGCACGCCTCCTACTGCACGCCTCTAACTGCACGCCTCTAACTGCACGCCTCTTACTGCACGCCTCTAACTGCACGCCTCTAACTGCACGCCTCTAACTGCACGCCTCCAACTGCACGCCTCTAACTGCACGCCTCTAACTGCACGCCTCCTACTGCACGCCTCTAACTGCACGCCTCTAACTGCACGCCTCTAACTGCACGCCTCTTACTGCACGCCTCCAACTGCACGCCTCTAACTGCACGCCTCTAACTGCACGCCTCTTACTGCACGCCTCCAACTGCACGCCTCTAACTGCACGCCTCTAACTACACGCCTGATGTTACTCTCTACACGCTTCTGTTTGTGTCAGAGTCTGGTAAAACAAAGGAAATGAGTCTGAGTGCAGGTCAAACTGAGGGAGCAGCTCCACCTGCTGGACAGATGAGAGAACTGCAGCAAAGACTCACAGACTCAGAGATAATGTATAAATATCATGCACTCTGTCCACTTTTTGATAATATCTATAAACTTTAAAGTTATTAACTGTAATTTTGTAATGTTTGTAATGTATAGAGAAAGAGTCTATTTTATTAATACTTTTATTTCTATTTTATTTTTTTTGCCCTGCGTGCTGTTTTTGCACATCTGTTACATTTACTGAACAAATGTTTCACTGTGTGAACATTTTTCATGTCTCATCTGCTTTGGTAACGTAAACGTATGTTTGTCGAGTCAATAAAGCTTTTTGAATCAATTCAGAGACTCAGAGAAACTCTTCCTCCTCCCTCGCTCTGATGATGATGATGATGATGATGATGATGGTGATGATGTCACACTCACCGCTGTCAGGGTCGGTGGCTCTGACCACGATGACTGAGGTCCCTATCCCCGCCGTCTCCCTGAGGCCCAGGCGGTTGTACTGTTGCTGGGTGAAGACGGGCAGCTCGTCGTTGGCGTCCTCCACGTAGATGATGACCTGCAGGACCATGAGGGCAACCAATCAGAGCCCTCATTCAAGCCGCGCCCACAGAGCATTACCCCCCCCAGTGACCCCCCCTCACCCTCACTGAGCTCCTCATGCTCCCCTCGTCGCTGTTAAAGGCTTCGACCTCCAACACGTGTGAGCTGCTGGTTTCTCTGTCCAGAGCTCGAACGCCGCGAGTCAAGAGTCCGGACTGACGGTCGATGCTGAACAGACTGTTACTGTTTCCTGTTCACACACACACGCACACACACACACACACACACACACACACAAACACACACACGCACACACACACACACACACACACATACACACACACACACACACACACACACACACACACAGGTGAGTTTTTCTGCAGCAGTTAAATTCTTTAACTCTGTTGATGTAAAGTCACTGAAAGTTTCTTCAGTTCGTGTCTGTCAGTGTCTTTAAAGATGGTATTTTGCTTTTTTCAGTCTCTTTTTGTCCCTCTGGAGCCCCTGTAGTATCTGAACATGATTAAAAGCTCATAAATATCTTTGTTTTTCTCTCATTGTTGTTTTAGTAAACTCTTATTTCAGCCTCTGACTGAAACACTTTGTTTTTCTCTGTAACTTTTTCAGACCCAGAGTCGATGTGTGAACGTCACTTTTCTGCCTCAGACCCATGAAACTTTATTTTATTAAACTTTGACCTTTTAACCATATTTAGAGAAACTGCTCATGTCATTTTATGGTGATATCATAACTTCAGTCTCATTTCATTGCAACAGAATCACAGTTTATTTATGAACTATAACATTTCTAAGTAAAAACTAAAGGCTGAATCACTCATGGTCTGAACAGAGACTGAAGTTTTATTCATTGTAGAGAAAATCTGAGGGTTAAACTCACCTGAGAGGATCCTGTAGAGGACTCTGCCGTTCTCCCCCTGATCAGCATCTGTGGCCTGAACCTTCACACACACACACACACACACACACACACACACACACACACACACACACACACACACACACACACACACACACACACACACAAAGCTCAGGTTATAAACACATCATCACCNAACTGCACGCCTCTAACTGCACGCCTCTAACTGCACGCCTCTAACTGCACGCCTCTAACTGCACGCCTCTAACTGCATGCCTGATGTTACTCTCTAAGCGCTTCTGTTTGTGTCAGAGTCTGGTAAAACAGAGGAAATGAGTCTGGGTGCAGGTCAAACTGAGGGAGCAGCTCCACCTGCTGGACAGATGAGAGAACTGCAGCAAAGACTCAGAGACTCAGAGATAATGTATAAATATCATGCACTCTGTACACTTTTTGATAATATCTATAAACTTTAAAGTTAATAATTGTAATGTTTGTAATGTATAGAGAAAGAGTCTTTTTTATTAATACTTTTATTTCTATTTTATTGTTTTGCCCTGCGTGCTGTTTTTGCACATCTGTTACATTTACTGAACAAATGTTTCACTGTGTGAACATTTTTCATGTCTCATCTGCTTTGGCAACGTAAACGTATGTTTGTCGTGTCAATAAAGCTTTTTGAATTGACTCAGAGACTCAGAGAAACTCTTCCTCCTCCCTCGCTCTGATGATGGTGATGATGATGATGATGGTGATGATGTCACACTCACCGCTGTCAGGGTCGGTGGCTCTGACCACGATGACTGAGGTCCCTATCCCCGCCGTCTCCCTGAGGCCCAGGCGGTTGTACTGCTGCTGGGTGAAGACGGGCAGCTCGTCGTTGGCGTCCTCCACGTAGATGATGACCTGCACGACCATCAGGGCAACCAATCAGAGCCCTCATTCAAGCCACGCCCACAGAGCATTACCCCCCCCCCAGTGACCCCCCCTCACCCTCACTGAGCTCCTCATGCTCCCCTCGTCGCTGTTAAAGGCTTCGACCTCCAACACGTGTGAGCTGCTGGTTTCTCTGTCCAGAGCTCGAACGCCGCGAGTCAAGAGTCCGGACTGACGGTTGATGCTGAACAGACTGTTGCTGTTTCCTGTTCACACACACACACACACACACACGCACACACGCACACACACACACACACACACACACAGGTGAGTTTTTCTGCAGCAGTTAAATTCTTTAACTCTGTTGATGTAAAGTCACTGAAAGTTTCTTCAGTTCGTGTCTGTCAGTGTCTTTAAAGATGGTAATTTGCTTTTTTCAGTCTCTTTTTGTCCCTCTGGAGCCCCTGTAGTATCTGAATATGATTAAAAGCTCATAAATATCTTTGTTTTTCTCTCTCTGTTGTTTAAGTAAAACTCTTATTTCAGCCTCTGACTGAAACACTTTGTTTTTCTCTGTAACTTTTTCAGACCCAGAGTCGATGTGAACGTCACTTTTCTGCCTCAGACCCATGAAACTTTATTTTATTTAACTTTGACCTTTTAACCATATTTAGAGAAACTGCTCATGTCATTTTATGGTGATATCATAACTCTCATTTCATTGCAACAGAATCACAGTTTATTTATGAACTATAACATTTATAAGTAAAAACTAAAGGCTGAATCACTCATGGTCTGAACAGAGACTGAAGTTTTATTCATTGTAGAGAAAATCTGAGGGTTAAACTCACCTGAGAGGATCCTGTAGAGGACTCTGCCGTTCTCCCCCTGATCAGCATCTGTGGCCTGAACCTTCAGACACACACACACACACACACACACACACACACACACACACACACACACACACACACACACACACACACACACACACACACACACACAAAGCTCAGGTTATAAACACATCATCACCATCAGGTCATCTCTAAACTCTGATTCACAAAAGAAAAACAAAGAAAACTTCTGTCATGAGGACAACATCAGGTTTAATGTTGAGTCTAAAGTTTTGGGGGTTAATCAGGATTTTCTTTCTTCAAACGACTGATGTTTATGTCCTGTTTCCACGACAACCCTGAACAACGAGCAAAACTCTGTTTCTCTGTTGAGAGCCAAAAACTCAGAGAAGAAACAAAAAACAGTGAAAACTGAGTGAAACTGACTCTTCAATCAGACAAGAACAGAAACTGCAGTTCCCTGAGTGTCCACTAGAGTCTGTCTCCAGCAGTGAGTCAGTCCCATAGAGCTCCATGTTAAATAACCTGCAGTTCCCTGAGTGTCCACTAGAGTCTGTCTCCAGCAGTGAGTCAGTCCCATAGAGCTCCATGTTAAATAACCTGCAGTTCCCTGAGTGTCCACTAGAGTCTGTCTCCAGCAGTGAGTCAGTCACATAGAGCTCCATGTTAAATAACCTGCAGTTCCCTGAGTGTCCACTAGAGTCTGTCTCCAGCAGTGAGTCAGTCCCATAGAGCTCCATGTTAAATAACCTGCAGTTCCCTGAGTGTCCACTAGAGTCTGTCTCCAGCAGTGAGTCAGTCCCATAGAGCTCCATGTTAAATAACCTGCAGTTTGATGATTGGATGATTCATTAAGCTCCTCCCACTTTGCCCAAATATGGTCACATCTTGGTTTAAACAGCAACAAAGCTGCACACACACAGATTATCTTCACACACTCTTTGAGACACACACACACTCTCTCTCTCTCTGTTTCTCGGTCGCCCGGGGAGAGGGGCCCAGCTCCGTCTCATTAGCTTCACAAAGAGATGAGGAGAAAGAGGAGAAAGAGGAGGAGAGGGAGGGAGGAGCAGGAGGCTGGGGGGTCAGATTGGTGATGAATAGTCTCACACAGTGGACTGAACCATTCAGGTCCTTCAGGGGGGGGGGCAGAGTTTAGAGAAACTTCACAGAGAGTTTTATAAGTTTGTAAGTGAGAGTTTTTCACTGTGAGAATCAGAATCATCATTGAACCTGAGCCATAAAATCAGCTCTGACATCCTCGTTTCAGTTTGTTTTAGTCTGTTTGAGTTTGTCTGAGTTTGTCTGAGTTTGTCTCTGCCTCTTTCTCCCCGTTTCCCCCCCCGATCTGATCTGTTTGTCCCATGTTTCTGTGTCTTTGAGGCAGCAGCCTCAGGAGGAAAAACAGGAACCAGAAAACAGCAGAAACTGGATCAAACTGAGCGTGAGTATAATTTTATGAAGCGTTAGAGATCAAACCGACTTTAATCTGAGCAGAAACAAACATCTGTCGCTTTTTTAAGACGCTGAAGTTTCACCACCTACAGGTATTTCACAGGACTTTTATTTTGAAAAGAAACCTCTAAGATTCACATGTGACATTAAATAGTTTTGTTAAATCTGAGAAGCAGAGTGTGGTTCACAGGTGGAGATGATTTTCCTTTTATGTTTATTTATATTAAATCTGTGTTTCCTGCTGTAATATTTTAATGTCAGACACTGAAATATTTCTATAAGTGTCAAAACATTAGAAACAGTTTTTTATTCAGCAGATGTTTTCTGTTCTACAACTTTCCTTAAATGAAAGAGACAAACTGTTAAAAACTAACTTTGACAGAGAAACTATACAAGTGGAGAAAAGAGGAAAAAACAGCAAAGAGGAAAAAAAAATAAGTGTAATGGACAGAAAGCAGCAAATATGGTTGAAAATTGGGAGGAAACTTGGAAAATGGTCATAAAACTTTTCAGAGTCCTGATGTTTATGTTAAAAATCGTTTTTTATTGATCTTATCAAATATTCTAATTTTCTGAGACTGTTTTTGTTCTGTTAAACAAAAGTATAAAAATTAAGACTTAAGAATTAAAGAATTAAAGTATAAATTGATCTGTTTTAAAAACATAAAGAGATGTAGAAACTTAAACTCAGTCTGATTTCTGCAGCTGCAGGTAAACGCACCTGTTTCTCCTGCTGACGCCTGATTGGTCGATGATTCTCCTCAAATACAAACAGGAACTTTTCTCAGACCCAGGTCTAAACTCTGAAACTGTAAATATGAACCAGGATCCTTTAAACTCCTGTACTGTGTGTGTGTGTGTGTGTGTGTGTGTGTGTGTGTGTGTGTGTGTGTGTGTGNTTCTGGCATTTTTTCTTAAAAATAATTTCCCCTCCCGATGTCCCCCCCCCCCCCCAGCGATAAGCTCTGCTTTGTCTGCTCTGAATTAAGGACCATGACATTTACAAATGTTACCCCGCTCAGGGTGGAGAGGGGGGGATAATTGGAGGGGGGTGAGAGAGGTGGAGCTGTGCTTTTATTTTTACAGCAGCGTTTTAATAAAGCCAATTTGTTTTACACTGAAGAAAAGCTGTCGAGCATCAGAGTCTGTGAGGCTGATTTAACGGCTGCGTAACCGCTGCAAATGCCAAACACTCCGAGCGTGCAGCCACACCTGTGTATGTGTGTGTGTGTGTGTGTGTGTGTGTGTGTGTGTTTATTGTTAGCAGCGTGTGTGAAGCAGGTAAAGTATAAAACGTGTCGTTCTGCTGAGGTTGGTTCAGTCAGACAGAAAGCTGAGATCAGCTGCTTCAGGCTCCGTGACGTTTCACAGAGTTTCACCACAAACACAAAAAAAAACACTGAAAAAAAATCTGTTTACACGGAAACACTGTGGGATTATAAACGCTGCAGTATCATGTCAGGCCTGTAGGTGGCGATATAACTGTAGGAGCAGTTTATACAACAAAGGTTTAGAGGCTGAAGAAGAGGTGAGCTCATCATCTGGAGTTTAGACTAAAAACTTTTTCTCTGATTGAAGAAAAAGTGAAATAAAAGCAGATTTTGTTGTTGTTGTTGTTGTTGTTGTTCTTCTTCTCCTTCTTCTTCTTCTTCTTCTTCTTCTTCTTCCTCTTCTTCTGGCAGACTGAAGGTTTAATGGTCAGAGCTGAATGTGACGTCAGTGTTTCCACTGAAAACTCCAGCTTTCATTTACACAGCAACAGTGAAAATTGAGTTTCAGAAAAATTCCTCTGGAGGTCGTTTTCAAAAGTTTGTGTTTCAGGTCGAACGACCTGTTTCCATGGAAACATGAGGCTGAAACAACAAGACTTTAGAGTCAGACTCTGTGAGCTGTGATTGGTCGGTTGCTGTGAGTTTCTGTTGACACCGATCAGCTGATTCCTTGTCCTCAGTTTCTGACGTTTTTTTTCTCACGCAGGTCGATGACATCATGAACGCCACTGAGCTGCTCTCTAACGCCACCTGGAGCTGGGGAAACGCCTCTCTGTCCTCCATGACGAGCACCATGGTCACTCCTCCGCCCTCCTCATTGTCCCTGTCCCCCGTCTCCCCCGTCTCCTCTGTCTCCCACCCTGAGCTCACCATCATGGTGGTGCTGGGCCTCTCTCTGCTGCTGGCGGGCGTGGCGGCGTTCCTGGCGGCGTGCAGACCCTCGGGGCAGGACGTGGACTCTGAGGCGAGCTGTGGACCTGGGGGGGGTCTGGGCCGGGGTGGGGGGGGGTCCGAGCCCCAGCTGAAGGTCTGGAAGCGGCTGGGCTCCTACAGGAGGTCGTATAACCTGTCCTTCAGGAGACCGCCGCCCCGCAGGGCGCACGAGAGAGAGAGCACACGGGCCGCGTCTCTGGGACGACGGACGCCACAGCAGGACGCCGCCGCCGCTGCCGTGGAGCCGAGCGTCACCACGCCGTGTCTGTTCGACTACGTGACTGAGATCTGAGCGAATCCAGGATCAAAGTTTTTCCGTTGGAGCTGAGAGGAAGGAACTCCCAGCATGCACTCTGCTGCTGCTCCACGCCGTTCTCTCTAAAACGTCACATCCTCCACGTGCTCCAGCTCGCCATCACTGAGGTCACCTCAGGTCAAAACTCTGCTCAGACTGAAACTGTTCAAACACCTGAAACGTTTCCTTGGATGGAAACGCCGCCGCGGCGTCGCTTCAGCCGCTGAAGACGCCGAACGTTCTCGTTTATTTTCTGTTTTTATTGAAACGAGGTGAAAACGAACTCTGACTCTGAACGACTCATTAAACCTGTCAAACCTGATCACAGCTCATCTTTACACAGGACCACAGACGTTTGAGCAGGAATCCTGAAAACGCTTTTGTTTAAAGTGAAGGAAACGTTTATGAATATTTCAGGGCCGAGAAATTAATCACAAATTAAATTAAATCACAAAATGATCTGTTGTAATATTCTAATGTCAGACAGTGAAATATTTATGATAGAAACAGAAAATAAAGCAAAGAGAAGCAACAAAAACACAGCAGCAGAAAGTGAAAATTGTTAAAAAATAAACGCAACAAAGTTGAAACAAAACCTGAAAAAAGGTCAAAAGGAAACAAAAAGTGATGAAGAAAAACTGTGAAAAAAATGACAGAAATGGGCAAAAAAAGTGATCATGAGCAAGATGCCTGCATAGTGTGTGTGTGTGTGTGTGTGTGTGTGTGTGTGTGTGTGTGTGTGTGTGTGTGTGTGTACCTGCAGGATGCTGGTTCCCTGAGCCACGTTCTCCATGGCGCTGGTCTCGTAGCTGTTCTGGAGGAAAATTGGTCTGTTATCGTTCACGTCCTGAACTTCGACAGAAACTGTGGCTGTTCCTGTTCTCCTGCTGCCCGCCGGACCGTTATCTGTTCACCAGGAACAACAAACACAAACACAAACAAACAAAAAGTGTGTGTGATTGAACTCGAACAAAACCTGCTCCAAAAAAATAAATATGAAAAAAATCCAGAGTGAGAATCAGCTGGAAAAAGAGAAAAAGTGTGTGAGTGTGTGTTTCTCTGAGTTAAAGTATCTTCTCCTCTCTATCCACACACACACACACTCACAAGTGTAATGCAGAATAAAGATGTGAAAACACACACACACACACACACACACACACACACACACACACACACACACACACACACACACACACTCACCTATAGCTTCTACCACCAGTGTGTACGCCGCCTGCGTCTCTCTGTCCAGACCGACCACCGTCCTCACCACGCCGTCTCTGAAACCCACGCTGAATTTACCGTCCTGATTCCCTCCTGAAACACACACACACACACACACACACACACACACACACACACATACACACACACACACAAACAGGTCTTCAGTAATTTAAAGGGACAGTACAATAACACTCTTAGTGATAATCAGTGTAACAGCGGCTCGTGCAGACAGGGGGCGCTCACGTCTCACAGAGATGGAGGATGGAGGATTTTGAGCGTGCACACACACACACACACACTCACACACTCACACACACTCGCTGTGACCTCTGACCTGTGATGAAGTAGCTGAGCTCAGCGTTGAGTCCGGCGTCGTCGTCCGAGCAGCTGAGACGAGCGACCACGTGATCTCTGGGGACGCTCTCCTTCAGCGAGACGTTGTAGACGGACGGGCTGAAGGTCGGCGTCTCGTCGTTCACATCCAGCACTGACACACACACACACACACACACACACACACACAAACAGGTCTTCAGTAATTTAAAGGGACAGTACAATAACACTCAGTGATAATCAGTGTAACAGCGGCTCGTGCAGACAGGGGGCGCTCACGTCTCACAGAGATGGAGGATGGAGGATTCTGAGCGTTCACACACACACACACACACTCACACACTCACACACACTCGCTGTGACCTCTGACCTGTGATGAAGTAGCTGAGCTCAGCGTTGAGTCCGGCGTCGTCGTCCGAGCAGCTGAGACGAGCGACCACGTGATCTCTGGGAACGCTCTCCTTCAGCGAGACGTTGTAGACAGACGGGCTGAAGGTCGGCGTCTCGTCGTTCACATCCAGCACTGACACACACACACACACACACACACACACACACACACACACACACACACACACACACACAGAAAGATGTTCATGAGGACAGGAAGTGGACCAGCTCAGGTGATCGAGGTCAGAAACTTCCTCTGACAAACTCTCAGCCTGTGTTCACCTCCAACCACCAGGGGGCAGCGTCTGCTCTGATCTAATAAACTTATTTCCTCCTCTCAGACTCTGTTTACATTTGTTCCTCTCAGACTCTGAAGCTTCTTTAAGTCTTTGTTTTTGTTGAATATCATATTTCACCTGTTGTTGTTATTATTCTTTCACCTGTTGTTGCAGAAAAGTTACAAAGTGACTGAATTATCTCTGACACTAATAAAGTTTTTCTGATAAAGATACAAACTCTGTTTCCTTAAACCATCCTCCTCTTTCTCCTCCTCTTTCTCCTGCTCCTCCTCCTGCTCCTCCTGCTCCTCCTCACCTGTGACGGTGAGCGTGGAGGTGGAGGTGCGGGGGAACTTCCCGGCGTCGAAGGCGATGATCCTCAGGTGATACTGAGCGATCTGCTCGCGGTCCAGCACGGCGGTGGACGTGAGGACGCCCGTGGACGTGTTCAGGTAGAAATCCAGACGAGGCATCCCCACCTGCAGCGCCATGGTGATCAGACCGTTCTTATCCTGGTCCGGGTCCTCCACCTGGACCTGGGGGGGTCAGGGGTCAGGGGTCACGAACAGAGAGACTCGTTAACTCTTCTGTTTTCTTCAGGTCAATTTGACACGATTTCAAAAGTTATTTTCTCATCACTTTGGTTTTTTTACATGAATGGTTCCAGTTTTTATTTACATTAAAAAGTGGAAACAACCATTTTTGTTAAATTCTTTATGTTTTATAAAAACGCAGGTTCTTCCTGAGTCAATCTGACCTGAAACATCTCAAAGTGCAATATCACACACTCACACTGCAAAAACTGAAATCCAAACAAGTAATTTTGTCTTATTTGTAGTTAAAATTGTTTTATTTTTCCTGATTTGAGCCACAGTCTCCAGAGCAGGTCATAAAAATGTTTTATTTTATTTTTATTTTATTTTTTTCCAATTCTTTTTAATCTATTTTGGAAAAATCAACAATAAACACATATACACAACACAACATTCATCCATAACATAGCACAGTGCCCTTTCACAGAAAAAATGACAATGACAAAGCAACTTATTACACTATGACTGATATCCCATTATTTTTGATATACAACATAAAAGGTCCCCAGACATTCTCAAAAACTTTTTGTTTGCCCTTCAACAGATATGTAATCCTTTCCAGTGGGAAGGTAGACAACATCTGTTGCTGACTTATCGCAGGTCCATGAACCTTCTTCCAGCATAAGGAAATACATCTCTTTGCATTTAACAAACTTATATCTATAAACATTCTTTCAGCTTTTGTGTACGTAGGTTTCTCTGGGTATAAACCAAATATGAACATTCTTCGGTCTAACGTAAACTTCTTAGACATTATTTTTTCAATTTCCCCTCTTATTCCTTCCCAGAACAATACAATTTCTCTACAATACCACCAACAATGAACCAGTGTTCCTCTAAAAATGTCTTATTTTTACTTATTTAAAGACAAAAATGAGGTCTGAGTTTCTCGTAACAAGTCAAAAAAAATCTGCCAATGGGAGAAAAAAATCATCACTCCTGAAGTTTGTTGAAATTAGAAAGATTGTTTTAATAAAATAAACTTTTTCCCTGAGTTTATAAACTGTGACAGACTCACAGGAAGTTTCTAAACTGTGAGTAAATCGACCTCTGACCTTGAAGACGGAGGAGCCGGCGGGTAAACCCTCAGGAACCTCGGCCACAGACGGGAGGTTGATGAAGGTCGGGTCGTTATCGTTCAGGTCCAACAGGTTCACAAACACCGTGGTGCTGGCCGAGGCTCGCAGGGGGGGGCTTCCACCTGCAGGGGGCGCCAGACACACACACACGGGCAGGAAACACACACACACACACACACACACACACAGGTGTCAGAGTGAGGAGTTAATCAGTCGCCGTTTAAGTTTGATGAAGATCATAAAATCTGAACAAAAGGAAAAAACAGACGTAACAATCATCATTTTCACACACACACACACACACACACACACACACACACACACACACACACACACACACACACTCACGGTCGGTGGCAGAGATGACCAGCGTCCTCATCATGGCGGCGTGCTGTGGGTTGGCGCTCTCCCGGTCCAGAGTGACCCCAGTGGTCCGGATCTTTCCGGTGCTGCTGTTGATGGTGTAGAAAGGATTTTCTGGGCTGATGCTGTAAACGACCGTCCCATTGTCCCCGTTATCAGGGTCCACGGCCAACACCTGAGCAGGTAACACACACACACACACACAGACGTCAGGTGAGAGGAACCTGCTCTCATGGGGGA
Organism: Thalassoma bifasciatum; assembly: GCA_008086565.1. Taxonomy (NCBI): domain Eukaryota; kingdom Metazoa; phylum Chordata; class Actinopteri; order Labriformes; family Labridae; genus Thalassoma; species Thalassoma bifasciatum. The sequence goes on along the minus strand of RPOG01004112.1, from coordinate 8,969 downwards.
AACTGATGGACGACTGTGGTGGCGGTGGATGTGGACGTGGCGATGGCGGCGGTTGCTGATGTTGGTTGTTAAACAGCTGATAAATTATGCAGAACTCTGAATCTAAACGCTGAGTTTTAATTGGTCATTAGAGGAACAAAGGTTTGAGGCTGTGAATTATTGATCAGTGATCAGGAGGCGCTCACCGTTCTGATGATAAAGGAGGAGGAGGAGGAGGTGATGGAGGAGGTGATGGAGGAGCAGGCCTCATTAAAGGGCTGAAGCTCCGCCCACCACTCACTGATGAACAGTTTATTGTTGATCATCAGTTCACACACGTTTATCACACAGGCTCATGTTTGTTTTTCAACTTTCCTCAAAGACTCAATTTTCATCCTTTTGTTCTGACCGGGTCAAACTCTTTAACTCCTCCCTTAAATTCAGGCTCCACCCACTAAACTATCAACCAGGACATTTTTATTTTTACCTGAAAATATTCATCTTTTTATCTTTCACATTTATTCACCTGTAGACCAAGTATTCTGTTTGTGAATCTGTTCAAACACCTGCAGCTGATTTTGTTGATATTGTTGATTATTTTGTTTCCTCTGTTTGTTTTCTTTCTGCTCTCCGTACTGTCCCTTTAACAGTGACTTTATAAAAACACGTACTGTCCCTTTAACACTGACTCTTTAAAAACACGTACTGTCCCTTTAACACTGACTTTTTAAAATCACGTACTGTCCCTTTAACAGTGACTTTCTAAAATCACGTACTGTCCCTTTAACACTGACTTTAATAAAACACGTACTGTCCCTTTAACTCTGACTTTATAAAAACACGTACTGTCCCTTTAACTATGACTTTCTAAAATCACGAACTGTCCCTTTAACTCTGACTTTCTAAAATCACGTACTGTCCCTTTAACTCTGACTTTCTAAAATCACGTACTGTCCCTTTAACACTGTCATCACAGTGTGACCAGGTAAAAACCTTTAACAGGTGTGTGAACAGGAAGTTACTTCAGATGTTTTGACCAATCAGAGTAAAGCATTAAACTCAAACAGATCAGGTGACAATGAAACACCTGAAGGTTTGTGTGTGTGTGTGTGTGTGTGTGTGTGTGTGTGTGTGTGTGTGTGTGTGTGTCCAGAGGTCGGTCAGAGTCACCAAATCTCTTGGCTGACTGGACACCTGCAGGAGGGCTCAGCAGGTGGGCGCTGGTCGCCATGGAAACAGAGGCTGGGCCGGGCTACAGTGGGGCCAATTACAGTGTGTGTGTGTGTGTGTGTGTGTGTGTGTGTGTGTGTGTGTGTGTGTGTGTGTGTGTGCGTGTGTGTGTCAGAGTCAGCTTCACTTCGCTGAACAAAACATGAAGAAAGAAAAAACTTTGATTCTTCCACCAGAGAACTTTCTCTCCTCCTCTCATCCCTTTCTCTCCATGTTCTCTTTTCTCCTCTTCCTCTTTTCTCCATCTCCTCTTTTCTCCTCCTCCTCTTTTCTCCTCCTCTTTTCTCCTCCTCTTTTCTCCTCCTCTCCTCCTCCTCTTTGAGCAGCCGCCCGTGTGTCGTGTGTTTGTGTGTGATGACTGCAGGCTACACTTTAATTAGCGGTCGGAGTCCTTTAATTAAACTGGTTGACGCCTCTTTAATTAATGGAGGATGGAGCTTAACGAGCTGAGCAGCTTCACAGACTTTTCTGAGGGGGGGGG
>RPOG01004111.1:32238-50096 GCA_008086565.1 Thalassoma bifasciatum | reverse complement strand
CAGTATAGGTCATAAGCCCCGCCTCCCCATGTATTCCAGATATGAGCCGGGAAAACTTTAAAAAATTACGATACCTGGTAGAAACGTTTCTCTCATCCTTACTCTAAGGTGGTATGATGATGTCATTTGGCTGCATGGTGTTCAGGTGTTTTTTTTCTGAGAAGTTAGTTTCTCATTAGTTATTGGACGTTAAAAACCGTGATATAAGTTTAGTTTTACGATAGTTGACAGCTGCTGTTGGTGAGTAGTTTTTATCGGGGATATAAGAAACTTCAGGAAAGAGCCAAAAGGAGACTAAACCTTCTGAAGAAGAAGAAATAAATATTTTTATTTCTCTTTTTTACTTGGCTCCACCGGAAATTCTCTACTGCGCAGACTCTGGCTGCACAATGGAGGCTAGAGAAACGGGGTTTTTGGCTTCAAAATCGTAGAACGGTGACAGGCGGAGCCACGCTGTTTATTCTATATACAGTCAATGCTTACGCCATCCATGAAACAAAAAAGCAGATCACTCAGTGACAGGATGAATGAATGAATGTGTAAGTGTAGAGTGAATGTATGCACAGGCACAGCTGCTCAGTCAGTCAGTCATTAAGTTCAAGGCCCCGTTTACACAATAATGTTTCACAGCGTTTCACCTTGAAATGCATGAAAACAAAACAAAAAAATCTGCATCTACACGGAAACGCTGTAGTATCATGTCAGGCCTGTAGATGGCGATATATCTGTAGGAGCCGTTTACATGACAACAGTTTAGAGTCTGAAGAAGAGGTGAGTTGATCATCTGGAGTTTATATTTAAAACTTCTCCTCTAATTGCAGAAATAGTTCAATAAATGCACATTTTAGTAGAATTCAGTCAGTAGATTCAGCAGCAGAAGAACTAAACTGTTGTTGTTGTTTTTGTTGTTTGATTTTGGTTTGTTCCTGATACATTTCATTGGGCATTGTTACGACTACAATCTTATACTTTTAATAGTAACACACAAAAATCAAATTCACAAAGTAAATATCAAGAAAATGAGCTTTAATGCGTATTTTATCAGGTGACACTTTGCTTTCCTCTCTACTGTACCAGAGTTTTGCGCGATTTCTTGAACATGAGCAAACTTTGAGACAGCATTTTAACTTTTCCACAGCATTAATCTGATTTTTTTGAAAGCTGGATGAAGTGTTTTCTGAAGCATCTGTGAGATGTGAAGCTTTGTTCTTCGTTTTGCGCCCACGCTCTGCAGTTCACTCAGGTTTTAAAGCTTTGGAGCTTCATGTTCATCCCTGCAGCTCTGAGCAAGAGTGAAACAAACTTTTGAGAAAGGGTTTGATTCCTCACAGGGTAAATAGAAGTGTGGAGAAGTATGAGGAGGTGAAATTAGAGATGAGTGTTCTCCTTTAAATCTATTTGACCAGTTTTTAAACTCTATATCATCAGGACTGGACTGACTCTGCAGAAAGAAACTTCCTCAGAGGCCTCGTCCGTCTTTTTTCACTCCATCCTTATCCCTGAAAAACAGAAGTGTCCCATGACCTCGACTCGGCCGTGAAAACATCACACGCTGCTCTGATGTTTTCTTTACAGCGACTTTTAGACTCAGCAATCCGTCAACCCTCCTGCAACCTTTCCAAGAACATCTCCTCCCCTTCACGCTGCTCGCTCATTTTCACTCCCTTCTTTCAACACTTTCCTCCAACTCCACCCAAATAAGCAGATAACTCCCTTAAATACTTCCATCCTTCCTCGTTTCCTGTCTCCTCATCGCGTCCTTGTAAACTTTATAACTTTTTATAATCTTCCTCCCTCACTTCTCTTCTGTCCTCCTCTTTGTTATTGTGTCAGAAATCATGTGCAAAGATAAAAAGCCGATGCTGTGTTTTTTGGAAACCATCACATGATTCAGGGGAGGCTGTTACAAAATAAAAGAAAGTTAAACATGAAACTAAAACTTAATCCCAGTCATTTAGCATCTTATGATACAGAGTTAAAACATGTCACCTTGAGATAAAGACGACAGCTTCAGTAAGTTTCTCTTTGAGTTTGTAAACATCATGAGTTTAGTTTTGTCAGGATTCAAAATCAGTTTTTGTTTCCTGTAAATGACAGAGAGTTGATGCTGAAATGAGACAAAGAAGTAAACAACAGAATCATCTACAAACAAATGAATCTTTGCATCTGAAACATGAGGACGGATGGACCATTGGGTGAAAACATTTAATGTCTAACGACTGTTTTTACTCTTTTTAAATCATAATGACAACAGATCAAAAGTTTATGTATCCTGGTTATTTTGGCCTGATAATGTGAACGCAAGTGGACACAAGGACAAGTGGACCTGCCATTGGCTACAGCAGAATAAAGGGAAGGTTCTGGAGTGGCCATCTCAGTCTAAATCCTAGTTTTGAGGAAAAAAGACAAAAAATGGGAAAAAAAAGACAATTTTGAGTTAAAGCTAAAAGTGAAAATCTTTTGATGAAATGCAGAAATTTGGCAGCAAAATTCAAATTTTTTTTAGATTAAAAAATAGAGATAATTGGTCAAAATTTTGAGAGTTGAATCCGAATTTTGGAATTAAAAATGAAACACAACAAAAAAAAAACATTGTGTAAAAAGACGGATTTGAATTTTTATTAGGTCGAATTTAAAGACACAAAATTGAAATTTTGGACAATAAAGTCAAAATGTGACATATAAAATTATAGTATAAGATTATAATTTAAAAATTGTGAGATAAAACAGGTAAAAAATCTGAGATAAAAGTCAAAATTTTGCCAAAAAAGTCCAATATTTGAGATAAAGGACAAAAAAATCGAGAGAAAAAAACAACTTTGAGATCAAAAGTCCATATTTCAAAGAAGAAGTCATATTTTTGAAATTAAGGTATTAAAAAAATTTGATGAAAAGACGAATTGTTGGACCTGCCATTGGCTACAGCAGAGTAAAGTGAAGGTTCTGGAGTGGCCATCTCAGTCTCCTGACCTCAATATCATTGAGCCACTCTGGGGAGATCTCAAACCTGCAGTTCATGCAAGACAGAGCAAGAATTTACAGGAACTGGACGCTTTTTGCCAAGAAGAATTCATGGTTAAAAAAATTACCAGGATTTCAGTTTTTAACAGTTTTGTTTTGCAGTTAAATGTTGTAATCAAAAGCCCCTGTGATATCACAAATAATACCTGTAAAAACTACTGTGACACTAGACTTCACAGCATTTAACTGCTCTTTCACAATAAAATTGACTTTCATGGTAAAAAATAAATGTTACAATGAAAACAATCTACCCTGAAAATAAAAAAAACGTACATTTTAGGTGAAAATACTGATATACTTTGTAACCATGAGTGAGGAGGGGACACAGTGGACATAAGAGCCCTCTGCATGAATCTATGCTTCATGGTGTGGACTGGCTGTATACGACACAGAGAGGAAAGTCTGGGCAAACACAGCTTGTTGCTCTCATGTCCACTGTGTGCCCTCCTCACTCATTGTAGCATGACAGCTGTGAAACTAAAGTGTAAAGTTGTTATTTCATGAAGAATTCCTGTTGCAATAAGTTACTGTGTTACTCTAAAAGTCATGCAAAATTTAGCCAGTAATTTACTGTGATTTTACGCCCAAAAATTGAATAGTGTGGTCAGTTTTACCATCTGAGAAAATAAAGAAAACTTTTCATCAGGAAGTTTCTGTTGTCATTATGATTAAAAAAGAGTAAAGAAAAGTGGCCTGGGGATATGCCATTAATCATTTTAACTCTTTAAAACCCATCAAAGTGCTGGTGCTACCATTTTATGAGCGCTCTTTGAATTACCGAGACTATTTAGACCAGAGAAAATCTTCCAACAGCTCCTCAAAGAAGAAAAGCTTTTTATAAATTTTGACATAAAAAGTCAGAAATTTGAGAGACAAAGTAAAATAAAGCTCAAATTTTGTAATAAAAAGTCCAAATTTTGAGCTAATAATGTAAAAAATAATAATAATATGAGAAAAAATTTAAAAAAAGAGATACAAAGTGAAATGAATAAAAAATTGAGATAAATAGCCAAAATTTGGGATAATAATGTCAAAAACTATGACAAAGAATGTTAAAAATTTGAGATAAAACCTCAAATAGATGGCAATGAGATAAAAAGTCAGAGTCTAAATTGTCAAAATTTTGGGGATAATAATATCAGAAATTTTGAGATAAAATGTCACAATTTCAAGATATCAAAGTCGATCATTATTAGATAAGTTCAATTATTGAGATACAAAATTAAATAATATAATAGTATAATGAATTATTAGGATTAAAAGTCAATATTTAAAGATTAAATAGTCAAAATTATGAGGAAAGGTGAAACTCTGAGATATCAATGTTAAGAATCATTAGATAAATTAAAATTTTGAGATTAAAAGCCAAATTTTTGAGATTATTAAGAGAGGCGAGATTTTGAGATTGTAAAAATTGTGAGAAAAAAAGTCAGAATTTAAAGAAACAAATTTGATTAAAAAGTGAAAATTTCAGGTAAAAAAAAATCAAAAAAATTAATACAAAAAGTAGAAATTTTGATTTTTTTTATCCCATCAATTTTACTTTATATTCTGAAATTTTGACTTAATGTTTGCAAAATAAAAATCTCAATAAAGCCATTTTTTTCATTTTCTTTATTTTAAACTGTTGGAAATAAGCTTCTTTATATTATTTATGTTACATGAACATACAATATATGTTCAGTTCAAACAATAAAGGAGTGTTTTAATCTTACAGAGACCAGGTGGAGGTGGTGGTGGTGGTGGGGGGGGGGGGGGTTATAATATGGTGGCCCTATAAAAAGAGGAGTGAAAACATATAAAGTGAATATAAATGTTACGTAAGACACATGAAGGTTAAATCATTGATGATGAAACAACAAACGTCATCCTGAACCATAAAGAATTCATGAGATTTTCCATGAAGCTTCGTCTGTTGTACTGTCCTTACTGTACACACACACACACACACACGCACACACACACACACACACTCTCTGCACTGTCAGAGCTCTTATACACAGTCGTCCCTCCTCGTCTTCTCGTCTTCTCGTCTATGTTTATCTGAAGTCGACGCTGCTGTTGTGACTCAGCTGCTATTAATGGGACAGTGGGACGGCGAGCTGAGTGACTCCACGCCGCTCAGTGACAGTGAGACTTGCTGGTCACACACTGGTCATCGTCCTCTGAGGCGGGAAACTTTCTCACACTCTCCCCTGTCGCTGATGAAGCTCAGGAGCGATGTCGTCGACAGTCGTGGATTTAAAACAAAAACACAGAAGAAGAGTCGAGTATCTTCCCCCTGACTCTCACGCCGCTCGCTGTGACTCATGGGTATTCCAGGAGAGAAGTCTAACGGGGGGTTTCCAACATTTAAAGTCGGACATATTCTTGTCTCACTGACTAATGTCTGAGTTTCAGGGCTGCACAGAAATTTCACTTCAACAAAAGCTGAAACATCTTAAACCTCTGGGAAAATTTGACCAGTTTATTATAATTTCTACCATCCAGGAAGAGACGTAAACGCAAAGAAGCTCAAATGTTTGCAGACGATGTCAAATTTTTGAAAAGTCAAATTTTAGGGCTAAGGAGTCAAAGTTATGACATAAAAGCCAGATATTTCCAGATGTTGAAGTCAAAGTTTCGGGATGCGAAGTCAATTTTGAGAATAAAAGACCATATTTTGAGCTGAAAACTCAAAAGTGTGAGGTAAAAGTCACATTTTGGGATAAAAAGTCAAGATCTCAAGACAGATAGTTGAAATTTTGATACATTAAAGTCATATTTTGAGATATAAGGTCAACTTAAGTCAAAATATTGAGCTCAAAAATCAAATTTAAGTCATATTTTTAAATAAAAAGGGGAAAAAATGTAGCTTTAAAGTCAAGATTTGAGACATACACTTCATATTTTAGAATGAAGGGTCAAAATATTTAGTATAAATGTAAAAATATCAAGACATTTAGAGATATTTAAGTCAAAAAATGTTAAATGCAGCATAGACCTTGAGAGTAAAAGACAAAATTTTGAGCTAAAAAGTCAGAAATCTGAGATAAAAGTCAAGATCTTTAGACCAATTTTTGAAATTTTGAGTTTTAAAGTCGAAATGTTTAGATATTAAAAGTAAAATTCTGATATAAAAAGTCAAAGTGATGAGAAAAAAGATCAAATCTTCAGATATTTAAGGCAAAATTCTGATTTGAAAAGTCAGAATTTTGAGTTAAAAAGTCAAATTAATTGGATGCAAAGTCAAAATTTTGAGATAAAAGTCAAATTTTAGGGCTGAGGAGTCAAAGTTATGACATACAAGTCAGTTTCCAGATATTAAGTCAAAGTTTCGGGTTGTGAAGTCAATATTGAGAATAAAAGACCATATTTTGAGCTGAAAAATCAAAAGTGTGAGATAAAAGTCACATTTTGGGATAAAAGGTCAAGATCTCAAGACAGATAGTTGAAATTTTGATACATTAAAGTCATATTTTGAGATATAGGGTCAAGTTAAGTCAAAATATTGAGCTCAAAAATCAAATTTAAGTCATATTTTTAAATAAAAAGGGAAAAAATATGTAGCTTTAAAGTCAAGATTTGAGACATACAATTCATATTTTAGAATGAAGGGTCAAAATATTTAGTATAAATGTAAAGATATCAAGACGTTTGGAGATATTTAAGTCAAAAAATGTTAAATGCAGCATAGACTTTGAGAGTTAAAGACAAAATTTTGAGCTTAAAAGTCAGAAATCTGAGATAAAAGTCAAGATCTTTGGACCAATTTTCGAAATTTTGAGTTTTAAAGTCAAAATCTTTAGATATTAAAAGTAAAATTCTGATATAAAAAGTCAAAGTGATGAGAAAAAAGATCAAATCTTAAGATATTTAAGGCAAAATTCTGATATTAAAAGTCTTTGGGTATTTTTTCTAGGAGGCGGGTGGTTTTTAAAAATTTGGTCACCTTAGTTTAAAGATTATTTTGTTTGGTTAAATGTTTATTTGTAAACTCTGTGATGATATTTGGCTTCAGGAAACGTTTGTACTTATCGTCGCATCGTCTGCAAACAATCGAGCTTCTGAGCTTTTACTTGTTTTCTTTAGAAACTTTTTTCATTTTGGATTCTTAAAGCAGCTGTGAAGAAGAAGAAGAACCAAGTTTCAGGGGTCATGATTTTATTTTGGAGTGACAGATGGCAGAAAAATAAAAGTATGAAGGAAGAGGAAATAAACCTAAAGGAGGAAAAAGCAAAACAAACATGAATTTCTCTTTCAGCCTCTGAAAACAGGAGGAGTTTGTTTGTTGTGTGGAGTTAAACTGTGAGTATTTGGTTTAGAGAGCGAGACGTTTAAGAATGCGTTTATCCCTTTAACGAAGCAAAGCGCAGATTTGACGTCAGCTTTTGTAAGGAGAAAAAAATAAGTGACTTAAAGCGTTTAACGAGCCAGAAGCAGAACAAGAGCCCGAGCGGCCGGATAATGCTTTGTTAAGGAGACGCTGATTGGCCTGCTGGGTAAATCCTCCTCGCTGAAAACGCCACAATAATGAGGCTTTTGTGGAGGAACGAGGGAGGAAATGTAAACAAGAGGAGGAAAAGTCTGGAAATATAACAGAAAACCTGAAGTTTACACTGCAAAAACTGAAATCTAAGCAAGTCATTCTGTCTTATTTTTAGTCAAATTTGTCTTACTATTCTTAATTTGAGCCACATTCACCAGACCAGGTCATAAAAATGTCTCATTTCAAGTTTTTTAAAGACAAAATGAGGCATCAATTGCTTGTAACAAGTAAAAAAAAATCAGCCAATGGGATAAGATAAAAGATTCTTGCTTTAAGACATCTTTCTAATTTCAAGAAACTTCCCGGGTGAATTCGTCTTATCCCATTGGCAGATTTTTTTGACTTGTTACAAGCAATTTTCACTTCATTTTTGTCTTAAAAAAACTTGAAATAAGACATTTTTATGACCTGGTCTGGTGAATGTGGCTCAAATTAAGAACAATAAGACAATTTTTACTGCAAATAAGTCAGAATGACTTGCTTAGATTTCCGTTTTTGCAGCGTAAACTTCAGGTTTTTAGAGCTTGTGAGTGAAGGTTTTGTGTTTTTCTGCAGAACTTTGAATGTACTTTGTTGTTTTTCTGCAAAGGATTGTGGGAGAAATGCTGTATTACAGATATACCTCGTGTCATTCATGCATGCACAGAGTTGCAGACAGTGGAAAAATACAACTCTCTCCCATGATGCCCTGCAAAACAGCCTCTGCCATGGCAACGACTTGACTTTCTGTCATACACTCTGCAGCGGTGATTATTACCATGGCAACAATCAAAAGCTTTGCAGCTCGATCTGAACGCTAACGCTTTCCTCTGTCCTCTTTTTTTTTTTCTTTTCTCATTTCCGCGCAGAGACAACGATAATGTCGTCGTCACGTGTCGCAGCGTCGTCACAGAGCGATGTATCTGCGGCTGTTATGTAATTTCAGAGCCTGATTGTTTCTGCTGAAAGTGAGCAGCAGCAGCAGCAGAGGAACAGAAGATGAAGCAGAGTTAACGCCGCTCTGAAAGCGTGGTTATCGTCTCATTCACGCCATAAAAAAAGCAGAGCAGCGATATCATGACAGGACATCCTGGCCTGGTTTGTTTGAAGGATCATAAACGTGTCAGAGGACGAGCTGCAAAGTGCGTTTACTCCTCCCTGAGTGTTTCTCTGCAGCAGGTCACCGTCCTCGTTCACACGCCAGAGTTTCACTTCAAACCAGGGGTCCTGCACATCCTTGAAAAGTCTTAAAAAGTCTTAAATCCATTACAATGTTACATCCTGGTCTTAAACAAACCACTCAAAGGTCTAAAAATCTGTCAGGGCAGGATTTGTTAATGTTTTATTGTTTTACTTATTTTTTAGAGAGTCTTTTCAAGAAGGAGATGTAGATGGGAAACTGTACACAATATATATCTCGATATTTTGATTTCTCCTGTAAATCACTGCATTAAATGATCAATTCAACCCTTTAATTAATGAAATGACACCAGTATAATGATTCAAGCAGACCTTTCAGTAACATTTATAAAATTTGCTGCCTAAAAAGGGAAAAATCAAAATCAGGTCAAGTTTAACAAACCATTTACTCCAAAACACACTTTATATATTTACATATTTTCAACTCCAGTAAAAGATTTCATTCAGATTAATTTATCTGGTTAAATGTATCACATGACTGTCTCAATAGATTTCTAAAATTACAACAATGAACATTGAAAAAAATTGAAAATAACATGAACTGAAACTGGGGATGACTTAATCTAACTTTTATTTCCATAAATCAGCTTCTTGTAAACTGTTTGTCGAGCTGAAAGGATTCTGTTAGTGACTTCTGTCAAACATTTAACTGCAAAATCAAACTGTCAAAAACTCTGAAATCCTGGTAATTTTTTTAACAATGCATTCTTCTTGGCAAAAAGTCTCCAGTTCCTGTAAATTCTTGCTCTGTCTTGCATGAACTGCAGGTTTGAGATCTCCCCAGAGTGGCTCAATGATATTGAGGTCAGGAGACTGAGATGGCCACTCCAGAACCTTCACTTTATTCTGCTGTAGCCAATGGCAGGTCCACTTGGCCTTGTAGAAACTTTTGATCCGGGTCATTTTAGAAGTTTCTGTTGTCATTATGATTTAAAAAGAGTAAAAACAGTCGTTAGACAATAAACGTCTTCACCCAATGGTCCATCCGTCCTCATGTTTCAGATGCAAAGATTCATTTGTTTGTCGATGATTCTGTTGTTTACTTCTTTGTCTCATTTCAGCATCAACTCTCTGTCATTTACAGGAAGCGAAAACTGATTTTGAATCCTGACAAAACAAAACTCATGATGTTTACAAACTCAGAGAGAAACTTACTGAAGCTGTCGTCTTTATCTCAAGGTGACGTGTTTTAACTCTGTATCATATGATGCTAAATGACTGGGATTAAGTTTTAGTTTCATGTTTAACTTTCTTTTATTTTGTAACAGCCTCCCCTGAATCATGTGATGGTTTCCAAAAAAAACGCAGCTGACACAGCATCAGCTTTTTATCTTTGATTTCTGAAACAATAACAAAGAGGAGGACAGAGGAGAAGTGCGGGAGGAAGATTATAAAAAGTTTTAAAGTGCAGTTTAGTACAAGCGAGGAAGGATGGAAATATTTAAGGGTGTTGTCTGCTTATTTGGGTGGGAAAGTGTTGAAAGAAGGGAGTGAAAAATGAGGTCAGGAGACTGAGATGGCCACTCCAGAACCTTCACTTTATTCTGCTGTAGCCAATGAGCATAATACCTGGCACCTTGAATCTAATAATTGATTCCCTCCTGAAGCTTCTTACATTTTATCTCTGGAAATCTCCACTACCTGCTCCCACCTGGTGTAACTCTAATCCTGGATCGTAAATTCTGCCGTAAAAACTTTTATTAGCTCGTGTGAAAACAAGATGAACCCATGTTGAGTGTTTTATTAGATCCTGTTGGCACAGAAAAGGAGATAAGACTCAAACTTTATAATGGTAGCATGTTGTGTTCACGCTGTATTTTGACCCAGTCTGATCGTCTCTGAGAACATTTGGTTCTAAATCACCTGTCTGAGTCCTGAAGGCGACTGCAGCGTTTGCTCTCAGGACTTGTTTCACTCGTGAACAAACTTCTCTGCTTTCATGCAAATGCCCGTGGTCATCTGACCTGACAGATGCAAACCTCTCAGGCTCAGCAGGGTGCGCCTCGTTCAGTCTTTGCTCTCATGCAAATCGAGATCCAACAAGATCTGCTGTTTGGAAATGACCTGAATCTCTAAAGTGATGAACTTCAACAAGTCCTTTAAACTTTTATGTTTGTGGCTCCGACCTTGGACCACAGCCCCTGAGCTGATTATGGGTCATACAGTCAGAAAGTCATAAAAGTTATAAAAGACGTAAAAACAAAAGTTATGAGTTAGTCATGTAACTGTCATTTACCACATTTCAAAAGTCTTGGTCTTGTTTGATCTTTTCTGTCATGATAAGCACTGATAAGTTATTCTTCAACTTCAATCATGTGAAAATAATTCAAAAAATAACTTCTTCTTTTTTTTCCCCAAACTCTTTTTTTTATTTAATTTTTTGGTAATTATACAGATACATCTTGTAAAAATAGGCATTATATAAAATCGATACACATAGTGTTAAATACATAAGTAAATAATAGTCAAAGTACCAAATAAAACAAAACAAAAGTAGTAATAGTAATAATAATAATGATAATTAATAATTATAATAACAATAATAGCACCCTCCTCCTCTTCAAATCAAAACTCAAAACTCATCTGTTTCACAATACATACTGTTTTTAACTGCTGTTTTAATATTGTCCCTTATTCTATTGCTTTTATGTTGCTGTTTTTAACTTTATTTTGTTTTTTATGTGTTTTTTACCCTTTGTAAGGCGACCTTGGGTGTCATGAAAGGCTCCTTGAAATAAAATGTATTATTATTATTATTATTATTATTATTATTATTATTAAGAATGATAGAAATAACAATAGATTTATATTAATAACAGTAATGATAATAATAAGAATAATAGTAGTAATAATAATAGTAATATTAATAAGAATAATAGTGCCAGTAATATGGAAATAGGAAAAAAAAGAAAAAGAATATATCTGCCAAATTTACCATTAAAAAAGGTTAAAAGTAATAGAACAAAACAAAACAAAACGTGGTCTTCCAAAAGATACAAACACAAAGATCCTAAATACCAGTCACCAAAAAAAAAAAAAAAAAAAAAAAAACTTCTTAATTTGACTATTCCTGATGATTTTATGCTGTTATTTAAAACATTTACCACTCATGCAATGGTTGTTCTACCTCCTTGAAAATCTTTTCTAATTCCTTATGTGTAAAACACCTGCAGAAACTCTGAGATCAGCTCATTTTATTTCAGAAAAACCTCTGAACACTTTCTTTAGGCCTCAAATAAACATCTGGTTTTCAGGTTTAAAATAATTCTGGCTTTTAAACAAACAGACAGACTTTTTTTAATTCAGTTGAACAAATTTCAGATTCAAGAGGTTTGCGAATTGTGCTTTAAAAGTTTTGCATACACTTTATTTTTGTCTGTAGAATGTATTTAAAGAAAACTAGATTAGAGAGAGAACGCTCTACGACTGTTTGACCTCATGATGGTTGTGAAAATGAATTATTTTAGTCTCAGTGTGGTCTTGAACACAACACTACGAGTTAGTCACAAACATCAACTGATACGCAGATAAACTCAACGTTTGACTCTTGAGTTGTCACCGTGTCCTGGTTTATGTCCCGTCTTTGTGAATCGTTTAAAGACTCGTTTAAAGACTCGTTTATGACTCGTTGCATCACAGCCGCTCATTAAAGGCTCCTTCAGTTTCTTCCTGCTGAGCTGAGAAAGATGCATTCAGGGAACAGGAAGTTCTCAACGCCTCATCCATTTGTCTGTTTTCACACGGCGGCAAAAGGAAATGCAAACACACACACACACACACACACACACACACACACACACACACGTGACTGTAGGTGACATTTTCACAGTTAGAAGTGCAGTAGAATATCATCATGGGGGATCTGGTTGAGGTTTTTTCATTCCTCACTTCCACTTTTTCTTCCTTCCCATTTTTTCCTTCCTATCTTCTTTCCTTCTGTCCCTTTATCCTTTTCTCTTCCTTCCTTTCTTTTATACTTCCTTTTAGCTTTCCTGCCTATCTTTTTTTTACTTCCTTCCATTTTTGTTTTATATCTTCCTTTCTTTAATCCTTCCTTCCTTCCTTTTCCCTCCTTCTTTCTTCCCTCCATTTTTCCTTCCTATCCCTTGTCCCCCCTCTCTTTTTTCTTTCCTTCCTTCCTTCCTTCCTTCCTTTGGACCATGTACTTCCTTCCTGTATTTTTTTCCTTTCATCCTTCCATTCTATCTCCTTTCCTTCCATCCCTTTATCCTTTTCTCTTCCTTCCTTTCTTTTCTTCTTCCTATTATCCTTCCTTCCTATCTTTTCCTTCCTTCCTTCCTTCCTTCCTTTTCCCTCCTGCTTTTTCCCTTCCATCTTTCCTTCCTATCTTTTTCTTCCTTCCTATCTTTTTCTTCCTTCCTTCCTATCTCCTTTCCTTCTTTCCTTTTATTATTTCTTTCTTTAATCTTTCCTTTCTTCCTTCCTTCCTTTTCCCTCTTTCCTTTTTTCCTTTCATCCTTCCTTCCTTCCTTCCTTCCTTTTCCCTCCTTGAATCTGTCCTTTCTATCCCTTGTCCTCTTTCCTTCCTTCCTTCCTTCCTTCCTTCCTTCCTTCGGACCTTGTACTTCCTTCCTGTATTTTTTTCCTTTCATCCTTCCTTTCTATCTCCTTTCCTTCCATCCCTTTATCATTTTCTCTTCCTTCCTTTCTTTTATTCTTCCAATTATCCTTCCTTCCTTCCTTTCCCTCCTACTTTTTCCCTTCCATCTTTCCTTCTTATCTTTTTCTTTCTTCCTTCCTTCCATCCTTCCTTCCTATCTCCTTTCCTTCTTTCCTTTTATTCTTCCTTTCTTTAATCCTTCCTTCCTTCCTTCCTTCCTTCCTTTTCCCTCCTTCAATCTGTCCTTTCTATCCCTTGTCCTCTGTCCTTTTTTCCTTCCTTCCTTCCTTCTTCGGACCTTGTACTTCCTTCCTATATTTTTTTCCTTTCATCCTTCCTTTCTATCTCCTTTCCTTCCATCCCTTTTTCCTTTTCTCTTCCTTCCTTTCTTTTACACTCTCTTGTATCCTTCCTTACTATCTTTTCCCTCCTACTTTCTCCCTTCCTTCCTTCCTTCCTTCCTTCCTTCCTTCCTATCTCCTTTCCTTCTTTCATTTTATCCTTCCTCCTTCCTGCCTTCCTCCATCCTTCTTTTGTATCTTTTTCTATCTTTCCCATCTGTTCTTTCCATCCTTTTTTGTACTGTTTCTTCCTCCCTTTTTCCTGTTTTTCTTTCCTCCTTCCTTCCTTCCTTTTTTCCTTTGATGTGTGGATGTGTGACCATCGTCGTCTGCTGCTTTGAAAATGTGTGAAAGTTTGAAATGTTTGTGTAAATCTGATCATATCAGAGTCTGTTTATGTATTTACCACCAAAGATACAGTTAAAATAACATTTATTTTTTTATTTTAGTGCAGATTTTCTGTCTGCAAGAAGACTGTGCTGCTATGAATATTTCTTTTATTCCTCTCTCTGAGAATTTTTGCAGATTAAATTCTCACAGTGATGCAAAGAGTTGAAATCCTTTATAATTTTTGACACATTTAACTGTAATGAACCACATTTTTGTTGCTGCAAAAGTCGAACAAGTCGAACTCTGTGTGACCTGTAATGCAGCAGAAAGCAGGAAGTGGAAGTAAAACTTTCTGCAGATTATAAAACAAAGCTGATTCATGTTTTAAATCATGTTTTTTAAATGCATCACAAACTGTAACTTGTCCCTGAAACATCCTTGTTTGTGGTAAAAACCTCCATGATGGTGACTTTTCTTTTTTTTTGGTTTGTGGTGAGAGTTTGATGAGAAACTCTGAGTCTGTTTTTCTGCGACTGTTTCACCTTTGAAGGACGTCGCTGCTGTAAGTTTCATTGCGGTCATGTGACAGGAAAAGTGACAAACATCTTCAGGGTCGACTTCCTGAAAGATGCTGCATGAGCTCGAAGTCACTTTCACACTCGTTGTTGACCGAAAACGTTCTGTATTTACCAAACAATGAAGTGATGTGGAACTGGAAGCTGTACACATATTTTTTCACGTCAACAACATAGATCATCCCCTAAAATCTAATTCCAAAGTGTTTTCAAACCAGTTTTCCTCCTTATTTATTTACTTTTACACGCAACAACTCATTATTCTTATCAAAGCTAAAGTCACCTCTGATCTCTGATAAATGATAGAAATAACAAATCAAGAGTCAGTGAGATTCACCCTCTGATAAAACTAGACGCCACACATGGTTTTGTGAATTTAACTTAATCTAATCAAAACTGAGAGAGTTAGAGAGAAGCTCAAAGGAAATGGAGAGAATTTTGTGTCTTTCTGCAATCAAAAGTAAGGAATATTTGAACAAAAACAAACTCTGCAAACAAAATTATGATTGCAATCATATAAAATGATACTGGTGAATAAATTAGATGTATATTGGTGGTTAATGTTGTTGCCACTGGTGCCCATATAGAGGTGTATTAATTGAGGTAGAAAAAAAAAATCAAAAACGTTGACTGTCACTAATTACAATAGTTTTTGTCTTTAAAAAACTTGAAATAAGACTTTTTCTGAACTGGTCTGGCGAATGAGGCTCAAATCAAAAATAGTCAGACAAATTTTACTAAAAATAAGACAATGACTTGCTTGGATTTTAGTTTTTGCAGCGTAGGGGGGGCACCTGCCT
This sequence comes from Thalassoma bifasciatum, assembly GCA_008086565.1. Classification (NCBI taxonomy): domain Eukaryota; kingdom Metazoa; phylum Chordata; class Actinopteri; order Labriformes; family Labridae; genus Thalassoma; species Thalassoma bifasciatum. The sequence goes on along the minus strand of RPOG01004111.1, from coordinate 34,701 downwards.
CCCTATGCCCCCCCGGTAGAGCCACCCCTGGTGCCCATATAGAAATGTATTAAATGAGGTAAAAAAAATAAATAAATAAAAACCTTTGATAACTACAACGGAGTATTAGGGACACATTAAGATTTATTTTTTTTTACTTCATATTTTACTCCGAGATTAGAGTCGAAATTAATTTTTTACTACGAGAGTAAAGTCTGTAGACTACAGAAAAAAAACTTGGTATGCTCATCCTCGTCTCATTCTTCTTTTTCTTCTTCTGATTTGATTGTTTCCCTGCCTACTTCCGATACGACTTTACTTCGACTTCATTCTTGTAGTGAAATAATTAAATTCACTTTTAATCTCGTAGTAAAATATGAAGCAAAAGAATAATAATTCTGAATGTGGCCCTAATACTCCATCGTAGATAATACATTTTTAAAATTGTAAAGAGACTTAATTGACACCTTGTATTGTCTTATTTCAGGAAATCTTACAAAATCTAGCTTATTTTTTGTGTTTATACAGTCGATTTTTGCAGCACAGTGGAAAGTTTATACCAAAGAATAAAGATAAGGCTTCAAACTTTTTGGTTTAAATTTGAGAAGAGAAGAAACAGCCACTGAAAAACCTTCAGACACAAAGATGTAAATGTTCAAAACGAAGTGTCAGAGCTCATCCTCGCTTTGTTCAGGGTCATCGGGGTCATCATCTCCGCTCACCCCACTTGTTAGTTTGAGAGCCTGCTCTGTGATGAGGGGGGGTTCTGGGTTTTAATCCCATATTAGTAAGCAGGCAGTCAGTCAGGCAAGCAGTCCAGAGATTAGCGCCTGTCATCTGACTGCCCCGACCGACCGGCCAGGGAGGGGGATTAAACCCACATAAACGCACCACTTCCTAATAAACAACAGCTCTGCAGGCACAGGATGGAGGGGGGGGGGGTCGTTACAGTGGAGAGAAAGGGTTTGTAATTAGACAATCGATGAGTGGAGGTGTCGATTAAAGGTGACGCTGTGCATCGTCCTTGCAGAAAATAATAACATCTTTTAAAAAACAAAACAAAATCTTTTACAATCTATGCATCAACTCTGTAAAACTTTGGATACATGCACAGATAGATGCAGTTTCATTTCTTAATGCAACAACCTGCAGGTAAGGAAACTGGCTTTTTACTCTGGAAAGAAACAGCAGCTGGACCCGGCTCAGTAAAAACCGTCTCACATTGTTTAAAGACCCCGAAGCTTTTATCCCCACGGAGCCAAAGCCACCGCTCACCCCGCAACTTAGCGCACAATCTCATTAGTCAGCCTGTTTCTCAGCCTCCATTCATGCATGGTTTCAGTCCAGAGCAGTCAGAAAGCTTCCTCTGGTCATGACATCAGGATTATTTAAAGGACCATACCGCTGTTTCTGCGTGCTTTACATCCCCACGGTGTTATTGGTTATTACACAAACTACAACCCTGCACATGGTTGTTTCATGTTTCCATCAATCACGTTAATGACTGCAGCGCCCAGAGGACATTCACTGTTTAATCCTGATGTTTTCATCTGCACGCCAACCCCCAATCTGTGTGCACGGAGCAACTTAAAGTTACAGTAGGGTTGATGATTTTGTCCTGAGAGCATGAACACAAGTCGACTCAAATGTGATCAAATGTCTACTAAAGGTAACCATCCAAAGCTCAGTGAGTTTCTGAGCTCCTGACAGACACTTGCATCTTTCACATTTCTGGATTCTGAGTCATGAGGAAAGGAAAAGAACTGTCAAAGTTTCTGCAGGAAAAGTGAATCCAACTGTATAAAACAGGAAAGGGATATAAAAAGATATCCAAGGAACTGAGGATGCCAATAAGCAGAGTTCAAACTCTAATGAAGAAGTGGAAAATGAGGGATTCTGTTGAAACCAAACCACGGTCAGGTAGACCAACAAACATTTCAGCTACAACTGACAGGAAAATTGTTCTGGATGCAAAGAAAAACACACAAATAACTTCGACTCTCCGAAAGAATGTGGTCTGGCTGTTTCAAGATGCACAATAAGGAGGCACTTGAGGAAAAATGGGCTGAAGAAAGACATTTCTACACAAATGCCACAAAGTTTCCTGCTTACAATACGCCAAACAGCACAGAGACAAGCCTCAAAACTTCTGGAACAAAGTCATTTGGAGTGATGAGAGCAAAAGTGAACTTTTTGTCCACAACCATAAACATTGTTCCATTTGGAGAAGAGTCAACAAGGCCTATGATGAAAGGTCCACCATTCCTACTGTGAAACACGGAGGTGGATCACTGATGTTTTGGGGATGTGTGAGCTACAAAGGCTCAGGAAACTTGGTCCAAACTGATGAATGAAGGATGAATGCAGCATGTTATCAGAAAATACTGGAGGAAAATTTACACTCATCAGCCCAGAAGCTGCACATGAGACGTACTTGGACGTTCACACATGACAATGATCCAAAACACAAGGACAAGTGGACCT
>RPOG01004111.1:0-14682 GCA_008086565.1 Thalassoma bifasciatum | reverse complement strand
GAAATCTAAGCAAGTCATTCTGTCTTATTTGTAGTAAAAATTGTCTTATTGTTCTTAATTTGAGCCACATTCACCAGACCAGGTCATAAAAATGTCTTATTTCAAGTTTTTTTAAGACAAAAATGAGGTGTAAATTGCTTGTAACAAGTCAAAAAAATCTGCCAATGGGATAAGACGAATTCACCCGGGAAGTTTCTTGAAATTAGAAAGATGTCTTGATACAAGAAACTTTTATCTTATCCCATTGGCTGATTTTTTTTGACTTGTTACAAGCAATTGATGCTGTTACATTAGAGGTGATGACTCAGAAATGTTGAGAAACACTGGTTTACAGCGAAGTGACACCAAACCGGTTCATTAGGTTTCAACACCAAGATGGATCTCTCTGATAACACTCGCTATCTTTGACGACACGTTGGGAGAAACTGAAAATGAGACGCTGGTGCCAACTTGGCGCTGGTGTGACCCGGGTGCAGAGTCTCTTAGCGCGTTTCCTGTCGATTAAGTTAAAGTTGACCTAGTTTTGAATTTGGTGATGTTGTTATGAGTCAGACTTCACAGGAAGCAGAGTGTTTTCTGATCTGACTCCACAGTATTCATGCGTTATCTCACGTACCTGATAGGACATGAATGTGGGGTTAAAGCTGTCGGAGCCCGTAAGACGCCATAAGCTCCGGATAAGAGCTGGATCTTTAACCCCTTAACATCCACCCAAATCTGGTCTATTTACCATGCTATGTTTCAGAGCTTATAACTGTAGAACTATTAAGAACTATAACTATAGCATCCAGCTTTGGTGTTTTATATCCATGAAGCCGATAAGAAGCAAAAAATGACAGTTACTTTAGCTTCCACACTGCAAAAACCTGAAATCTAAGCAAGTCATTCTGTCTTATTTGTAGTAAAAATTGTCTTATTGTTCTTAATTTGAGCCACATTCACCAAACCAGGTCATAAAAATGTCTTATTTCAAGTTTTTTTAGGACAAAAATGAGGTGTAAATTGCTTGTAACAAGTCAAAAAAATCTGCCAATGGGATAAGACGAATTCCCCCGGGAAGTTTCTTGAAATTAGAAAGATGTCTTAAAACAAGAATCTTTTATCTTATCCCATTGGCAGATTTTTTTTTGACTTGTTACAAACAACTGATGCCTCATTTTTGTCTTTAAAAAACTTGAAATGAGACATTTTTATGACCCTGTCTAGTAAATGTGGCTCAAATTAAGAATAATAAGACAAATTTTACTAAAAATAAGACATAATGACTTGATTAGATTTCAGTTTTGGCAGTGTACACCTTCTCATCTACATCTGGGTGAAGTTTGAGCTTTTTAGCTAAAACCTTATAGGAGTTAGAGAGTTTTTAATCTCAGGAGACAAACACCTGCTTTCCCGTTTTACCTCAGTCTAGTCTGATGACTTCGCACAGACAAAACCGGATGTATCAGTGCTCAGTGTCCTCTTTGTAGTCAACTTTCTTCTCTAAAGATTGTGAAGTTATAGCTCCGGTCATGGATTGTACCACTCCTGTTGCGCAAATGAAGGATTACAAACGGCAAAAAAAAAATCGTCTTTTCGGCAGTATAAATCAGGCTCTCCTGGCATCACTATCAGAAAACTGAAAAACAAACTTAGAGACTGTAATGTGGAGAATCTGAACTTTTAAATGCACGTTGCGTTTAGTGTTTATACTTTGATGGCGTCAGTTAAAGCACCAACGACCTGATGGAGGTTGAGAGGTTAAAAACTCTTCATAAAACACCTGATTTTTTTTCTTTCTTTTTTTTTTAATCCTGATGTAACACCTGCCCGGTCAGATTCAGACTTGTTCCTCGTATAAATATTAGCCCAGGTTTTAGGAGTGTGTGTGTTTATGGTTGCGGTGTGTGAACGGCGCTGACCTGCTTTGACCTGAAGTGCTTGAATGCAAAGAAACAAAGAGTTACCTTGAATCAACAGACGCTGTTGACTTTATCAGATAAAACCGAAATGCGGGCGCCTCTGTCACATTCACGCTCTCTCGCTTTCTATTTCTGACTTTGTGAAGAAAGACTTTCTCTCTCCGTTTTATTTTAGGTAACGCCTGCGTTTCTCTCGCCTGCCCTTTTTGGTACCTTTCCTCTTGTTTCCACCCGTTGCTCTCTCCTTTCTCTCAATTACACGCTCCATAAATTCACTGTCTGTTTCGCTGAAATGAAAGTGAGAGGCACGAGGGAGGGAGGGAGGGGTGCAACGAGGGCGAGGAGACGTCAGAGGGAAACGAAGATGCAAAGAGAGGCAGGAGAAAGCAGAAGTAACGCAAACATCCAGAATCGAAGGAGGGGAGAGGATCGGGGAGAGAGGAGGGGAATCACAGAAACGACTGTGACTCAGTTTGGAGGTGAAAAGAGAAAAGAGTGATGAGAAAGTGGAGGAGGGAGTGATGTGAGGTAAAGAAATGAGTGAGTTTACAGGAGAAGGGAGTGTCGAGAAGAAATGTGAGGATACCAGGATGTAAAGAAAGGTGAGGGAGGAGGATGGAAACAGAGGAGAGGGAGTGAAAGAAATATAGAGCAGAGGAGGAGGAGGAGTGAATTTAATAGGCGGTCAGCCCAGTGGAAATGTACATGGTCTTAAAATAGGAGAGTGTGTTATGTAAGTGGTTTGTGAGTGTGTGTGTGTGTGTGTGTGAATGGTGGCTGGGTCTGAAGTCACTACATGAATCTTGGCCCCACAATCACCGAGCACACACACACACAAATACACACACACACACACACTCCAACCCCGAGCGAGACAATAAGTCTCTATGTTTTACAGCGAGCCCTCGGCCGGAGTTTGAATCTCTCCCAGTTCATCGAGGTTCCCACGGCCCGACTCGCTCTCCAGAGGTCGCTTTGTGGCCAGCAACAACATCACATCCATCCAGGATTTATGACGGCGACTTCGAGGACTGTCCGTGTCTCCGTTGCCTCCTTGAATCGCTCGTGTGAATATCAGATTTGAAAAAAATAAACTTAAAAGAAGCACGGTCAGAGAGATAAATGAGGTGATTCTCTCTCGTCTTCTACTGCGGCTCACCGCTTAGATCCTGGCTCCTATCCAAGTTTAAATTCCTGGACCTGAACTGGAAGATGAATCCAAGAAAAAGGAGTCTGATAACTGAATGCTCGACCTTTGGAGTTTATTGTTTCTCAACCTTTTCTCATATTTACAGTTTCTCTCCGATCAAATTCAGTCCAAAAAACCCAAAATAACCTTTAACACAAACATTAATATTGTCCATACTCACTGACGTTTACTCGTATGTAGATGACGTCCTCCCCTTCATAAGTCAGCCTGGTTTTATTATTATTATTATTATTTTTTTATTATTATTGTTGAAGGTCAAGTGTAGAGCAGTGTTTCTCAACCTTGGGCTCGGGACCCTGTATGGGGTCGCCTAGAATCCAAACAAGGCCCCCTGAAAGGTCTAGTAAGAGATAAATAAAAAAAGAAAAATTGCTGATAGAAATATTTTCTTTGGTAGTTAGTATTCTTTTTAAAATGAAGATACAACACACAGAACAACTGTATTCTCGTATATGGTTTAATATTCAGTTAGCATTATTGTAACCCTGTGGACACCTATTTAAAAGTTATTTACACCTAAATTCAATGGGAATTCATATTAGCCTGTGTCAGGATATTTTTATTCTTCTTAGAGCCTGAAAAAAAATGTTTTCAATTCTTTTTCCAAACATTTTTTTTTTTTTTCAGAAGTTAAAGACAAACATTTGAGGGTAAAACAGCGTAATAACTATAAATTATTTAGTGTTGAAATGGATGAAAGAGAGTTCAAATGTTTCGCAAAGCATTAAAAAAAGATTGTTCATGAAATTACCCAAAAAAATTTACATTAAGTTCACACTGTTTTATGTTGAATCCTCAGTTACAAATATTTCAATCTTTAAGACAAATAAAAACACTCAAGGGAAAAATCCTCACACTGACTTTCATAATTCATGCATCAGAGGGTTAATCAGTATTTAAGTATTTTCAGCATTTTAATGTGAAGTATTTTAGTATTTTTCAGACCTAAGCAGTTCGTTTTCTTTTTTTTATTTTTCTGGATTCCGTTTTTTACCATTTGGAGCTGTAGACTAAATTCCCAGTGCAATACTGAACTTAGTGCTGTTTGTGCTGCATCTCTGTTTACAGTTGTTTTTATTGTTTACTGCTCTATGCGCCTTCAATAAAGTTTTTTGAATTGGAAAGTTCACTTAGACTGACATATATAACCTGATCAGGGAAAATAAAGTTTTACACTTCATGCACCAATCCTGGCTACTTTGTATTTAAAAGACAGTGTAGAAAAAGATAGAATAAAAAACTAAGTTTTGGATGAAATGTCTCTGCGGTCACAGCCCAAAAATGTCGGGAAACACTGGTGTAAAGAAAATTTAGTGATATCTCACGATCAGATTCCAACCTTAAACACTCACACTTTCTGTGAAGCTACGGTGGCCTTTGAGGACAAGAAGCTCCTGTGATGCATGAAAAGTGGTTGCACACATCAACCACTCTCTTCTTCTGTTCCTTCTCAGTCCATGTGGTGCATTTTAGACCAAATATAAAACCTGTTTGTTACAAGTTTATCTGTCCTGCTCCACTGTAAATACTAAAGTCTGATTCCTAAGCTTTTGAATATTGCGTATAGAAGCTCCACTTTCTTGAAATATCGTGGACTTCAGTTGTTTTCTCAGGATAACAACTTATTTTTCTTGGTGTCTTAAGAGAAATAATTGTTTTTTCAAGATAACGGGATCATTTCTTGTGCAACCCATCTTTAGGTTTAACTGCAGTCACACCATCCAGGCTTTAGTTTCTATAATTTCTTTTGTGGAGAGGAAATGTTATGTCCGCGATGCGTTCAATGGCGCCTTGGAAATTTGGGTTCTCGTGGCGAATGACTGATGCTACAAATCCGTTGATCAAAACCGAATCTTTTCCGTCTTGACGATCCCCGTTAATGTTGGAAATCCGTCAGAATGCATCAGAAAGTTACAGTTCATTTGAATTTCAGTTGTTTTGACTCCAAAATCTGAAGCTTAACCGCTGAAATAAGAGATAGCAGCTTCGTTTTCTTTTGATAACAAGAAAAATTAGTTGCTATCCCGAGAAAAATGACGCAAATTTATTGTAGTATATCATGGCTCGCATTTCCTTTCAGCAAATACTGGATTCATAATGATAAGGTCATAGGCTTTCTTTACTCAGTTATGAGGAGGTCATGGGCCTCAAACACCAAGGTCTGCCCACAGCTTAACCCTTAACAGGTTTCCAGAAAGCTGGCCAATCAGAGGGGAGGGATTTTTTAATTTTTTTTTTTGTATTTTATAAAGAGTCTTTTAGACAGAGGCTGAAATAATGGTTTTCTAAAACACCTGAAAGAGGAAAAATGGTAATTTTATGAGCTGTAAATCATGTAAAGATGCTACAGGGGCACTCGAGGGACAGAATAAAAACTAAAAAAAGAACAATACTCCCTCTTTAAAGGTAAATAATTCCCTCGTGGAGTTTTGGGATTTCCCCGGTGTGGTCGGTAGTCTCTAACATTACCATATCCCCTGATATGAGTATTATACAGCTTCTCTATGTGAAGAGTTTGTCACAGACAGTCTGTTGTCTCTGAAGCAGGAAGTACTTTAACACACAAAGAGGAGTGTGTCCAGTTTCCCTAATGTTATCAATCGACTGTAGAGGAAGTTGTTCATGAAGAAAAATGTCCCTGAGTTAATGAAATCATGAACTCATCACTGGAAACATCAGCATCCAGGAGAAAACGTCAAACTTAAACGTCTCATTTAGGAAACAATGCAAAGGTAACAGAGATGTTTCTGTAGCAGCTTTGGTGGATTTTAAACCTTTGCTTGTGTCTGTAGCCGCCGTGTTTCATGTCTCTGAGTCAGATAGAAGCTGAGTGAGACAGACAAAGAGTGAAGTTGAAGGCACAGCGGCCTGGCAGATGGAAAGAGATAAGGACGTGACATTTTCCACCGTGACAGACATCTGCTGACTACCAAGTATCTCTGCCTCTCTCTGTCACTGCTGGGTGGAAATTTACAGCGCCTGCTGTGGCATTGTGGGACTGAAAGGACTTCCTGAACGTACGACCGATCACAAATTCATATTCGAAAGACGCACGGGTACAAACTGTGACGGTCGTCTTAATTTAGCTTCAGATATATTCAGACGTCTGAGTTCACTACAGGTGCAAATTTGCTTTTTTGTGTCGTTGCAATCTGCTCTACTGACAATTTAGGAGCTACCTGAATGAAAAGTGAGAGTATGAGCAGGATGCACGCTGCTCTGACTGTTAGTTTCACTATTTATGACGAATATGGAGGTGGAACATGGGACTTAATGGTTTGCAGGAAACTGTCGCTTTCAAAAGAAATACATGGTGATGGTGCTCATGGGAAACTGAGTCTTTATCCAGATTCTGGCCACTGCAATCAACGCCAAAGAGAAACTTTAAAGAAGAAATTGTGTTTTCAGCTGCAGTGGTAGGATCTCAATTTCCAAAATCCCAAAGTAAAGAACTTGATTAACAATTTTACATGATATAAATAAAATCTATTTATTGAGACAGTCTGAAGTTTTACAAACATAAATGAGACCTGACGTTGAATGCATCGAAGGAAGTTTGTGCAAATAAAACCATAATAGAAGAAAAAGATTGGATGGAAACGATATAACAACATGGCAAAGTAGCTTGTGTGACTGCACCCTTAAGGTCTTTGCACACCGAGTCTGTTTTTGTCATCCAAAATTGATGCACAGTGAAACAGAAGTTTGATCCCATTAACGAGATTGCAAGATACTTTATTTCATCACACAGAGGTAAAATTACATTTCACTTTCATCGCAGCTAAGAAACATAAAAAAGAGAGTGACATATAACAGGGGGCGGACAGAACTGAACTGTGGGACGGCCAGTGGAAGAGACCGCCTGTTTCATTAAAGAAAAAGAGTACAAGAGGGAGGAAGAGGGAAAAAAAGTAAATATCAAATGAATACGAGACGTTCCTGCCTGCTTCAAGGGCTCAGACAACATGGAAAACTCAACACTGCGATGCAAAAGACACTACTGCAGTCAAAACAGTTGATTTTAGAGAAAAGGAGTACAAGAGGGAGGAAGAGGGGGAAAGAAAGCAAATACCAAAATACATTCCGACTGGAGGGAACCGAGTGGGATTAGGAAAAAACACCTCAGCACATTAACAACATAATAAACAATGACAACAAACCAGGGTTGTTTGATTATTCAGGGACGCCGTACGATGACTGCAATGTTACGTTTTTACATTTACTGACATTTTTTTGTAATTTCAGGCTTTGTTTAGATGATGAATGAAAACGCGTGTGTGTGCATGTGTGTGTCTACTTTAATACTGTCAGCAAGAGCTCAAGATCAATTGCCTTGCAGAAAGTTTTGTTTTTCTGTTTGATGTGTGGTGTCATTAAAGTTAGAAGTGTATCAAAAACTCATCCTCTGATATCCTGAAAAAGACTTAAAGGTGAAATATACCGAGAGGTTTGACCAGCAGGTGAAACTCTCCTTGCAAGAAATAGAAAAATAAATGTGCAAGGTGTCTTTGCATGACGTTCTTTTTTGTGTCAATTTGGATTATGGATCTGAAAAAAAACACCAGAGAATAACAGAGTGTGTGCAAAGACCTTTAGGCTCCTCTAAACTATTTTATGTTGACAGTTTTAACTCAGGAACATGTCTCATTTATTAAACACAATGGGATCCACTCTAACAAGAGGGGTCGCCAAATAAACTCCCAACATCCCTGATTTTTTACAATGAACAGGTTAAAGACAGAACTTTCTTTCCCGTCCCAAGTTCACACCTTAAGTTCCGTTCTTTCTAGTCCCACCTTAGAAGTAGTTTTGTAAGTTGTCACAGAAGAGGTGGACATACTTTTGTTAATGGATGATTTCATGTGTTATGTTTGTAAGAATAGAAGTCGAACTTAGCTCAACTTCTCTTTGCGAATGTAACTCTCTGTCAACACAACTCAAGTGGAAATTTTGAGAAATCTTTGCCTTTTGGGAAAACTTGAAATCTGTAAATGTGAAAGTGTCTCTAAAAGTCTTTGTGTGTCTCCTGTCTCTGCAGAATGGCTCAAAAAGAGAAACTGCAGTGCCTGAAGGACTTCCATAAGGACACTCTGAAACCGTCCCCCGGTAAGAGTCCTGGCACCAGGCCTGAAGACGAGGCCGAGGGCAAACACCCGCAGCGGGAGAAGTGGGCCAGCAAACTGGACTTTGTTCTGTCCGTGGCTGGCGGCTTTGTAGGTTTAGGGAACGTGTGGCGTTTCCCGTACCTCTGCTACAAGAACGGTGGAGGTAAGACATGAAATCATCACCTCTTTATGATCATGGTGTGAATGGATTGGTTCTGTTTACATTTCTTTTTCTTTCCAGGTGCATTTCTCATCCCCTACTTCATTTTCCTGTTTGGCGGAGGTCTGCCGGTCTTCTTCCTGGAGGTCGCCCTGGGTCAGTTCACCTCTGAGGGCGGCATCACCTGCTGGGAGAAGCTCTGCCCCATCTTTACTGGTGAGTACCCGTTAATATGAAGTGATCTTTAAGCTTTCATGCTGCGTTTAGAAGAATCTGTGTGGAGGTTTGGGTGGTGGGTGGATGAGACGATCACAGGACTCAGGGTGCGTCTTCTCTCATGTGGGATCGACTCCTCCCTCAGCTCCATGGAGACGAGCTCAACACACACGTTCAGCCGATAACCTGTGAGAATAGCACATTTAGCTGCTGCTAAGGAGCTCCATCCACGTCTCCCCCAGGAGTTAGAGGAGGCCAATTACAGACAAACACAAAGCAGAGTATTGAGCGTTGGCCTGAGCCGAGGTCTGAATCAATCCTGATGGTAACAGTCGCTCTGATGAGTAAATAAACAAGTTTCCTGTAACATAACCGAGCAAATTAGGTCAGTTTGTGACGACAGCTGCATTAATCAAAACATTTCAAACAAACACGGGTTGAAATGTCAGCTTGATGCAAAGTTCAAACCACAAGATCCTGTGAGTCACAGGACAGTTAACAAACCTCTTTAACCTCCTACATCTCCGGCTTTTGTCTGATGTGCATCTTTTATTTCTCCTCGCTATTTAGGATCAGGAAAACCTAAAGGGTATAAAAACTAAACTTGGCCTTTGCACAGGAAGTTGTGTTTTTAGTTATAAGCATTATTGCTCATAACTGCACTCTTTCTCCCACTGAAATGGGTGTGAAGTTGTGACATCACCAAAAGATGATGTGTGAAGTGTCTCTAAATGTGGCTGATGGAGAAAAAAATTAAGAAATGGAGTCTCAAGAGGTTAAGGCTGCATTACTGCCACCTACTGGCCTGTAGTGATATAGCAACGCTAACTTAATTAAAGCAACAAAAATAACACCAACTACTGTTTTCAACTGCAACAACAAGAAAACAAAGGTGGCTTAGTGCAGACAGATTTATTCTGAGGAAAATAAGATTAATGCCTAATTGTCGGTTGCAGCTCATAATCCAATTAGCCTTGTTTTTATGCCACTGAATGGCACGAAAACATAGTGTAAGGTTATATTTATTACAAGAAAAGAATAAAGGTGACAATAATTGCAGCTTCTCTCTGCACGACCACATCTACTTTAACTTGCGTATAGATAAATATGGAACAAAACAAAGAACCAACTTATAAATCCTTCATTCTCATATCAGAAAAGACTTAAACTGATGTTGATTTCTGAAGCTTGTCAAACGCAATCACTAAAACCTCAAGTTATGCAAAAGTCACAGCCTGTATATCCTCAAAAACACTGAGTTTAGTTGTTAGATGTTAAGAACTGGGTTGTATGTTTTGTTTATGATGATTGACAGCTGCCGTTTATGTTTGTGTTTTTTGGGGACATAAGAAACTTCAGGAAAGGGAGCAGAAAAAGAAATTAGACCTTTGAAAGACAAAAATAAATATGATTTTTGCTTTTTTGTCACCCATTTCCACCCAAATTCTCTACTGCACAGACTCTGGCTGCACAATGGCGGCTCCAGTAATTTTGACTTCAAAACCATGCAATAGTAAAAGACGGAGCCTCACTGTTCATTATATATACAGACTATGGTGCTGATAGAGAAATGATCCAATCAGATTGAGTTCATGTGTTGAAACAGGCTCTAAAATCAGCATTTTTATATAAGTGTGTGTGTAGAATATGGTGCTTTTTGAACCAGCCTCTAGTGGACACTGGAGGAACTGCAGTTTTGTCACTTTTTCATCTGCCTCACAATCAAATATGAGAAGTTCCTGCCTGCTTTAAAGGCAAAAACAATCTGGAAAACTTAAAAATATTGCAATGCTGGAGACACTACTGCAGTCAAAACAGGTGATTTTAGAGGAAAGGAGTACAAGAGGGAGGAAGAGGGGAAAAAAAGCAAATACCAAACTACATAGGCAGCATAATAAGTTAAGACAACAAAACTCAAAGACACCGTAAAGAGGGAGGGGACTGGGGACAGTAACACTCACTGTTTCAGCTCTTGACCTTCATCAGGGTCAAAGTTCAACACAGTTTAAGACCAGAAGAAATCAAAAACATCCGATCAGATGCATCTGTTTCAGCCAATCAGGCGTCAACAAAGTCAAGTGAAGACATGTCTTTGAGGGACTTGCTGTCGAGGTTGTTGTGCTTATGGACTCACCTGTTCCTGACTGATGTTTACAAAGACACACAAATGATTTTTTATTGTTTACAGTGAATTATTTCAGACAAAGTCTCAGCGTCTGATTGGTTGAAGCCTCCGCTCGTCTCCGTGTTTCCAACACTCAGCCGGGCGTCTTCTCCTGCCTAGCTACCAGGTTTAAATTTTTCCAGACCTCTGTTGTTTTTCACAGAGGAATGGCTGTGCAACATAAGGCTGAGTCACACCAGTCTCTCCACCAATCAGACGCCTCAGACTTTACCCTGCAACCGTTACCAGGCAACCGGGCCTGCTCTGGTACACCAACACACTGAGGCCTCTATTCTGCTCAAACCTTCTGCAGCTCACATCGTGTCTCCTGTGGAAACCTCCTCTCTGGCAGGAGAGAGAGAGAGAGAGAGAGAGAAAGAGCGTAAACGCCGTCAGACACAAACATGTTCCTCTTTCCACGCGCCACGTTTCTTTCTTCTCACCTCCTCCTCTCCGTCTGTTCTCACCTGAAGACCCTTAATTCCTCCATCTTTACCTCCTTTTCTGTTTTCACTGATGAGAATTCATGTTTTTTTTNACTGATGTTTACAAAGATACACAAATGATTCTTTATTGTTTACAGTGAATTATTTCGAACAAAGTCTCAGCGTCTGATTGGTTGAAGCCTCCGCTCGTCTCCGTGTTTCCAACACTCAGCCGGGCGTCTTCTCCTGCCTAGCTACCAGGTTTAAATTTTTCCAGACCTCTGTTGTTTTTCACAGAGGAATGGCTGTGCAACATAAGGCTGAGTCACACCAGTCTCTCCACCAATCAGACGCCTCAGACTTTACCCTGCAACCGTTACCAGGCAACCGGGCCTGCTCTGGTACACCAACACACTGAGGCCTCTATTCTGCTCAAACCTTCTGCAGCTCACATCGTGTCTCCTGTGGAAACCTCCTCTCTGGCAGGAGAGAGAGAGAGAGAGAGAGAGAGAAAGAGCGTAAACGCCGTCAGACACAAACATGTTCCTCTTTCCACGCGCCACGTTTCTTTCTTCTCACCTCCTCCTCTCCGTCTGTTCTCACCTGAAGACCCTTAATTCCTCCATCTTTACCTCCTTTTCTGTTTTCACTGATGAGAATTCATGTTTTTTTTTCTCCGTCAGACACACCTCCCTGTCTCTTCTCTCACACACACACACACACACACACCCAAGACGGCGTACAGAGTGTCCCAAATCACACGTTGCTACAGCAACAGCGCGGCAACACATCAGAGAGAGAGATGGCGAGAGAGAGAGAGAGAGAGAGAGAGAGAGGGAGAGGGAGAAAAGACGAGGAGATCAGAGGCTCGGGGAGATGGGCTGATAAAAACGAGGGGAACCGAGGAAACAAAAGCAGAGATGGAGAGGGAAAACCGGGTGAAGAGGGATAAAAGGAAGAGACAGATGGTTATAAAAAGAAGGGAGGGCTGGAAAAAAGAGGAGGAGAGACGTAAAAATAAAAGCGAACTGACACCTAACATCTGCTCCCAGCATCCCTCACTCACTCTCTCACCTGTTAGACCAATAAAAGAGCGAATGAATGAATAAATCAGGTGGTTTGGCGTTTAGGTGTGTGTGGACTTAAAGGTAACACAAAGGTGTGAAATGATCCCAAAGCTGAGCACACGAGATCTCACTGAATCTCATGGGATAAAACGTGACTTTGACGTGACAGTGAGAACCTGTGAAACAGACTCACAGATAATTAAACAAATAATCTCATGATCTAAGACTCAGTTGGTTTTTCAGAATTTGGGATTTTATTGTCAGGATGTATTTAACTTCACTTAAGATCTTAGAGGATCAGAGGGCCTGTTTGTCTGATACTCAAGATAAACTTGTTAGACAGAAAATTAAGACAACCTTTTATTCAGGAGGCCCATGTGTCAGAGAATCAAGACTACTTTTTAGACAGGAGGCCAACTTTTCGGAAACTCAGAAGGCCTCTTAGACAGAAAAACAAGACAAAATTGTAAAGAGGGGGACCATATGTCAAAGTTTTAAGACTTGTTAGTCAGAAAATCCATACGGCCTTTTAGTCAGGAGATCCATTTTCAGAAAAGCAAGGGGCCTGTAAGTCAGAAACTCAGAACACCTGCTATCCAGAAAAGACCCATATGACAGAAAATCAGAAAGCCTGTTAGTCAGAAAATCCAGACGGCTTTTTAAGTCAGAAGATCCAAGTGTCAGAAAGTCAGCTGGTCTTTTGGTGAGAAAACCAAAAGGCCTCTTTTTTTCCAAAATCAGAAGTCTGAAAATTTGTTGAGTTTTTAGAGTATCAACTAATTCCATACACTAACCGTCTGACTAACAGGCCTCAGAGAATGAGGTGGATCCCATCAGGATCTGTGTGTTCAAACCTGAGAGTCTATCAATAAAATGAAGAGCCAGGTTACGTTTGCTCTGCTTGGTGAGGTTGGAGTTGGTAGATGAGCACACTGCAAAAACGGAAATCTAAGCAAGTAATTCTGTCTTATTTGTAGTAAAAATTGACTTATTGTTCTCAATTTGAGCCACATTCACCAGACCAGGTCATAAAAATGTCTTATTTCAAGTTTTTCTAAGACAAAAATGAGGTGTAAATTGCTTGTAACAAGTCAAAAAAATCTGCCAATGGGATAAGACGAATTCACCCGGGAAGTTTCTTGAAATTAGAAAGATGTCTTAAAACAAGAATCTTTTATCTTATCCCATTGGCTGATTTTTTTTAACTTGTTACAAGCAATTGATGCCTCATTTTTGTCTTTAAAAACCTTGAAATGAGACATTTTTATGACCTGGTCTAGTAAATGTGGCTCAAATCAAGAATAATAAGACAAATTTTACTAAAAATAAGACAGAATTACTTGCTTAGATTTCAGTTTTTGCAGTGCACTGGTAGGACATAACCAGGATTCACTAATGTGAAAACCGAGGGTCTGTTCGATTTCTGGACACTAAAAAACTACAAACTGACTTCAAGAAGTTTGATTGTCATCTTATATTGTCACTTTGTGTCCTGGGAAAAGTTTCTCCGAACAAAGAAAGGATGAAGAGAAGATCAGATACATGTCCTGGTTAGAGTCACATCTCGACAGTGGGTGCAAGTGCTCATGGGAAATGGAGTCTCTACCCAAAAACATTTAGGCTTAATATCTGTTTTGTTTGAGTTCTGCAACTGAAGGTTGAACATTTCACTGTTGTTTCCGAACAAAGTGAACCATTTTGAGCGAAGTCAGACGAGTAAAAAAGGACAAAAAAAAATACACTTTGAGTTTGATCCAAACATGACTTTAGAGTCAACTTCAGAAACAACTCTTCAGACATTTTCCTTTAACTAAAACAAACTGAGACTTTCCATAAAAGGAAGTTTGTTCTGCGCTCAGTGATGAGATTAGAGAATCAATGTCGCTCCGTCCTAACATTGACTTTGCAGTTTATCCTTCACTTTTTGTTTACAGACACTTTCACAGTCTATTCTCCTTTGTGGGCTTGTTATGTCACACCCCGAGCACACACACTAACACACACACACACACTTCAACACTCCTGTGGGAACCATGTCAGGTGCTGACAACAGTTTTCATAATTTCATAACGCAGAATTATCGATCGTTAGCGCGAACAGACGGACGCGAGGTCAGCCGGGGTCAGGAGAGGAGAACAAAAATGACATCATGGAGGAGGACGCATCTGTTTGTTTGATCAGCACTGTCCCATGTGATCCGTGCAGAGGAGAGTGTGTGTGTGTGTGAGTGTGTGTGTGTGTGAGTGTGTGTGTGATGTGCAGCTGGTTATAAGCCGAGAGAGTGAAAGGACAAAAAGAATCGGTCAAAAAGATTTGTATAATTTTACACAAACGCAAAGACACACTCTCTTAAATCCATCCGGGCAGAGCGCAAGATGTCACACACACACACACACACACACACACACACACACACACACACACACACACACAC
>RPOG01004110.1:31338-50104 GCA_008086565.1 Thalassoma bifasciatum | reverse complement strand
ATCTTTGAGAAATAAGATTTTTGTCTTTAAAAAGGAACCAGTGAGTCAGATCCCCGTTGTGTTCCTCTGAAATGAAGGTGATGCTTCTGTCTTTTTTACCTGTTGTACGGCAGCCTTTAATGTCTGAGAGTGGAACGCAGAGAAATCCTCCCTGAGATTAAAAGTCTCCTCTGGAAACACCATCCAAAGTCGACTTCTGAAGACGCAGCGTACCTTCACTTCATGGAAATAACCTGAGAAATCAAAGAGCTTCCTCGCAGAGCCAGCAGGAGAGCGTCAGGAAATACAAACACAGCAAACACACACAGAGACGACGGGGGAAGATTAAAACGTCACACACACACAGGCGTCCTTCACACACACACCACGCTCTTCACCGACCTTGTTCCCAACATGATAAAAATCCACCTCACTGACACCCGTGGTACCACTCACAGCGCTAACAGCATTGATTCTGCTTTTTGCAGGACACACACATACACACACATACACACACATACACACACACACAGAGTCAGAGAGAGAGAGAGAAACCTGTAGATGCTGTGATTGCAGATGATGTCCTCGCAGAGCAAACATCAGAGATAAGACCAACAGGACAGGAGAGTGAAAAGTTGGGGGGTGTCCAGTGTGTGTGTGTGTGTGTGTGTGTGTGTGTGTGTGTGTGTGTGTGTGTGTGTGAGACGCTCATTTGAATCTGTACTCTTAGCTCGCCTGTGATCCACAAAAGAACACCGAGTATTACTTGTCAAACGCTCCCTTTCATGCTGAGATTTAAGGAGCTCAGTCCAGTTAAAATGACAGTGTGTGTGTGTGTGTGTGTGTGTGTGTGAGAATTAGAGAGAGCGAGAAAGGGAGTGTGTGAGTGCATATGAATGTGTGATGATCTGTTGCACCAACTGTATGAGACAGCAGAGGAAGTATGCCAGACACATCCACCTCACACTTCAGTCTGTACAGCTCCAAGTGTTTGTGTGTGTGTGTGTGTGTATTTTTTTTGTTTTGTTTTGTTTTTTGTTACAATCCAGCTGCATTTTAAACCGACCTGGTCTCTTAAACTCTAAATTGTAGGATTCAATCCAGTGCTGCAGGGCAAAAACATGGGATAAAACAGTCACATCATGTTATTACATCTCACATGTTGGCACAGACTGTGCTATACAGCTCCAGTGATCCAGGTTGGGAAATGTAGTGTTGGAATATTTGGTTTTACTGTGGATTATAGAAGCTTCTGCATAAACTAGGGTGACCATACTCTGAATTTTCTCCACATTCCCCAAAAAGACAACCTAGTCGACCTGTTGGAGATGCAGTAAAAATACCCAAGGGTTTCCAAAAACGATAAAGAACCATAATATAAGAAACATTTCTTGTCTGTTTAATGCACACACACACAAAAAAAAATGTTTTTGGCTGCATTTATCCTGATTTAAGCGGACTTAAGCCACATATAAAAACATGACTTTTTCTGAAACTAGAGGTGTCACTGATGAATTTGAATGGTAAATATGATGAATTGTAAATAGGCCAGAATTGGGTGGAGTGTAAGGGGCTGATGTACAACTAGTTATTTCATTATTTTAGCATGGGGCTTGGGAGGTTGTGTGAAATCAGAATACTCGGTTGAACTGATGCTTATGCGTTTGGCAGCAAATTATACTGAGTGACAACTAATGTGTGATCAGGTGAGATTCCCAGCTTGTATAGATGAGATCAGTGATGGGACATTCCTTACTAAAGTGTTCAAAAGGATCATGAGTTTAAAAATGGAACTTTAGTTTTCTCTCCTGGAAGTTCTGGAGGGTGTGAATCTTTAAATAATTTAGTCAAGTGAGTTTCAGTTGCATGTGTGGAGAGTAAAACTCTTTGTGCTGAGTCTGAAACACCTGTTCCTGTTCCTCCTGCTGATTCAGAAACACAGTTTTCATTGTCCTGACCTCAGCCTCCTGATTGATGCTGCGTATTTAATTCTGCCCCTAATTTATCTATAACACACACACACTCACACACTCACACACTCGAGTCTGTTTGTGTGTGTGTTTTGGTCTGATTGTGGCTCTTATCAGTGGATCCCGACCCGTCCTTGTTCTCTGCTGTCAGGACCGTGGCCCGCTGACCAGCAGCCGGGGACACAGCAGCCTCAGACAAACTGTGGAGGTGTTGAGTCCAGCAGATGGGTCAGTGCAGCACAGTCCTGTTGAATCGATGCTCTAATTAACAGTCCGGGCTCCATCCACACTCTTATCTCTCATCCGTCCTGATAAGGAAGCGGCCGCCTTATCAACTCTCAGCGTCCCTGCTGCTGAAGTTTAGGGAGGTGGGACAGAAAAAGAGGAGGACAGAGAAAATAGAGCTGTTGGTATGTTAAAGCAGATAAAGAGAGGAGTCTTTTTTTACAAGAATTAACACAAGGCTACTTTTCCAGAACAGACACTTAAGGATGCTGATTTTTTGTCTGTTGGACTAACGTGTATGTGTGAGGCAGATCCCCAGCAGATAACATCCTCCAACCAGAGCAGGTGATTCTACCTGTTAGCCCCAACTGAGAGATTCTATTATCATTTTACACTTGTGATTGTATTTAAAAAGTAATTATCATACAGGACCCACAGCTCCCTACACCTAAGCAGCAAAAATACTACACCCTGCATTTGTCTGTGAACTGCTCACCTAAAATTCACACATACAGCATGTGCGCCAATGTTTTGTTGTTTTTTTTTTCTCCAATTAGTGCTGGATCCTCCTGTGGAGTAGAGCACAGCACACTCTATAGCGGCTGGATACAAAATCAAATAGCATAAGATTACAGAACCAGGTGTCCCCACAGGGATTACACTGTATTGACATTCCCCCAAACTTAATTTCATTCCATACCTCCTTCTTCTTTCTGTTGTTGTCCTTTGGTAAATATGTATCTGATGTATATAGGATGCTATAAAGTAGCTCCAAAATAAGCTTTTCCTCATCCATGTTGTCAGGNCCTGATGAGTAAGTTCAACTCAAATGATTTGAGGAAACCGGTTGCCTTGAATCATTTAAGTTTAATATCTTACACTGTATAACTTCAGAAAACTAATTCATTTGAGCTCAAGTTACTTAAATGTGCCATGAAAAAAGGGAAAAGTTGGACCAACTTAACTTAATTGTTTCAGTTGGTCACACTTAAATGAATAAAGTTCTTTTAAATAAAGTTAGTAAGTTAAATTAACACACTTGATTAAGTCAAATATACTCAATAATTTAACTGTTTTCAAATCAATGTTTTGCATTAATCGAACTTAAAGTTTTCAGTTGTTTCAACTTGATAACACAAAAGTTTCTGGTTTGCCAAATCAAGGTTTATGGTTTTGTCACCGTGAGTGAGGAGGGAGAATAGTAGATATTAGAGCTCATGACACAGTCCACCCCTGAACGTGCAGGTGTCTGTGTTTGATGTGGCAGGGGCTCTGGTTCCTGAAAATATAGCAGGAGTTATCTAAAGTTTGACATCAAATTTTTATTCAAAAGTATGAATGTTATAGGGTAGAATGTTGGGTTAGAAAAGAGCAATATTTTATTTTTGAATTATGCACATTATCAAGTTGAAACAACTGAAAGCTCCAAGTTAGATTAAAACGTTGATTTGAAGGAAGTTGAATCATTAAGTTCATTTGACTTAATCAAGTGTGTTAATTTAACTTACTCACATGATTTAAAAGAACTTAATTCATTTGAGTGTTACCTATTGAAACAATCCGATTAAGTTGGTCCAACTGTTTCCTTTTTAATGACCCATTAAGTAACTTGAGCTCAAATGAATTAGTTTTCTGAACTTATACAGTGTAAGTTAATGAACTTAAATGATTCAAGGCAACCGGTTTCCTCAAATCATTTGAGTTGTACTTACTCATCAGGTTTTACAGTGTAGGAAGTAACATTAACTGTACTTATTTTCAATGAAAACATTAGTCAATTAACAAAGAAATTATAGTAAAATTACGAATTTTTACTATTTATTTCTGAGTAATTTTAAATGATATTTTCCTTTTTTTAGAGTTTTAAAGTTGGACTTTACAGTTAATTCCCCTAAATAACAGACAAATATTTGTAAAATCACAACACATTTGTTAATGTATTTTAACAATAAATTTATGTATTCCCAATGGGCTTTTTTGTAAAACAACAGAAATATTGTGTGTTTTTACAGTTACACTAATTTCATGTAATTTTACATTTGACATGTAAAATCAAAGTCTACTTTTGTAAATTGAATGGTATTTTAAAAATACAGAAAAAATCTGTAAAATAAACGGTAAAATTCTGTGATATAACAGTTTTTTTTAACAGTGTAGGCAGCAGGTCTACTCCATGCAGTGTAGGCAGCCAGTCCACATGGGCATGAGCGTAGACAGCTTGTGCCACCTGTGTGATGCATCCATGTACAACAGGCCCACATGTCCACTGCATGCCCTCCTCTAGGTTTGGTAAGGAGTTAAGTTTCCGGTTCCAGAAATACCAAATGAAACAATAAAGATAACAAGGTCCTCTTGTGTCGTGTTAATGAACTCAAAAAGATTGCCGCACATTACTTAAATTATTCATCTTCCAAAAAAATTCACACTGTCTTGTATTTTGAATAAATATTTTAGACTTCAATACTAGATATATCTTTGTAAAGACACTAACTTGAACTTTTATTGTTGATTTCAGTGATTCAATTAAGCTAAATTTACTTCTCCCCAGATGTTTTTTTCTCAGTGTGTACATGTGAATTTGGGTTTAGAATAATTAAAAAAGAAGAATATGAAATCTTCATGAGATCTGAGCTCCACCTCTCTCCTTGTCTCTAGATTAGATTGTGTCTCTGGTCGGGCTCTGCTCTGTTGCCTGTTGATGGTGTCACCTCTCGTTGGCTGGATGTTTTGGCCAGCTAGCCGCATGAATGGAATCACAGAACAAGAAACCCTCCCCACTTTATTTATGTTGGGCTGTAAGACCTTGAACCTGTTGACTCTTGGTCTTGCTTTTCTTGTTTTGTCGATTTGTTGTTGTAGTCAAGAATAATACCAACTAGATTTGACATTGTTTGTTTTATTCTGAAAGTCACTGGGTGTTTATAAGTGGCTTCCGTGTATGACTTCCTGCCCTGCTTGATCTGTATTTTGTTAAACTGACACATTACAGCTCTGGCATCCAGCGAAAATAGGATAGTTGTGCATCTTCTGCAACCTGCCAGAGCAGGAATGCAGCAGGATCACACAGAATGTTTGTTAAGATGACACATTAACTTGAATAGCGATGATCAGGTGCCATGTCAGAGTGGAGCTGGACCAGAGACACACGTGGTTTATTTAGGCTGTAAGAATAAAGTTGGAGTCTGCTTTTCAAATATGGCGACCTTCATCTTAAGGCTTAGTGACAGGAACCAATGAATGACATGACTGAGACCTTTGCAGAGAGACCAGATCATCCAGAGATCCCCTTAAAAACACTAACCTATTTATTTCTCTAGAGATAAAAAAAAATAAAACCATTGTTAGAAAGGAAACAGCAGTCTTTAGATTTTAGAGAGAAATATTCCTACAGTTCAAACCACAGTCTGACTCACGGCTGGCTCCAGTCTGCTGAACATTCTGGTTTATCTGTATATTAAATCATCTCTGCAGGGCTGATGTATTTCTGCATCTTGCTGAAATCAAGTCACAGACTGACACTCTGGTAGAAACCAGTGTGAGCCTTTGAAAGCCTGATTCGGAAACAAAACACTCCATTAACAGAGTGTGAAAAAGTTTCAAGCTCCGCCAGAGAATCAGCTCATTTTCTAAAAGTAGGAGAAGCAGCGAAGGTCACACTGCTCTACTTTAGTGACACAGTTACACAATGACGGGCACAATGAGCTAAAAACTTTCACTCACACTCGCCCTCTCTCTCCCTCAATCTCTCTTTCTCTCTCTCTTCAAATAGACTGAAATAAATTAATAAGCCCTTAAAGAGGAAATGGATTATTAGCAGAGATAGCATTGTGTGAGAGCGTGGAGTGTAATACAAATTAACTCTTCCTCTCACTTCTCTCTGTGCTGAAGGAGGGATGAGTGCAGACTCAGCTAAAGCTTCAAGAAAGAAAAAAATGTGTTAAATATGAACAAAATAATCACTACTAACACAAGAAGGGAGAAATAATGTTGGCATGTGACTGAGAGTAAAAACAGAAAGTCAGGCTTCCTTCTCTTAGTCCAATAATGAAGTGCTCAGACACACAGATTATATGTCAGTTTGACCGTCACTGAAGTCCATGATGTCTACGCTGAGCTCAGCCTGAACTGGAGCTTCTCTGAGAAGAAGTCTATCTATCCAACCAAACAGCACTCCACATGGTCGGTTTATTTAAAGGTACATCACTGTGTTCTGTGGTACTGTGCAGGATTGTGCTTTAACAAGGGAGGAGAGCTGATAAGAAGGGGTGACCACTTTGGTGTGTATGGAGGACAAATGTCACCTAGTGGGTAAACTAGGATGCAATAATCAACTCTTTTCTTTTCTGTTCAGGAGCAAGAACACTATACAACAAATACCCAGGGAGTGTTTGAAATCTAAAATACTTCTATATTACGCAGTTTAAAATACTAAAACATTAAAAAGAAAAGGTAAAAAGATACTTCAGGATCAGTATAAGAGAGTCCAACAGCGTTCATAAAATTGTAGAGTCCTCTTTCATGCGAATCCCAACGCAGGCACCAGCCAGTAACTTAGGAGAAGAGAATAACAGAGTATCTGTCAGGGTAGCCAACAATTAAGGCATCCAGTTATGAACACAGCAAACTAGGGGGTCCAATACGAGGAAGCTCAAATAAAGTAAACAAACCAATAATAGAAATAAAAACACTTCAAATCAACGGCCCAAGAGTATTACACCAGTCCATAAAGATAATAGTTTTGTAGGTACCCACATATGGAGAGAAATTTGTGTCAATATTATGCAATCAAAAAAAGAATTTGAGACCAAAAAAAAATTTGCCAACAAAATTGTGATTTCAAAAATCCAAATGGGTCCAATGAATAAATTAAATATATATATGATTGGGGGTTTTTTTCTCGTTAAATCCACTTTTTTTTTCAGATCTAAGTTTTCAACTCACAAATCACAGATTCGTTTGCATTTCCAGGATTTGCATTCACATTTCCAGATTTTGCTTTCACGTTTCATGAAGTTTGCATTTGCGTTCCTTCATGGTTCTCATGGGCAATATGACAACTTTTGCCCCGACAAGCAGCACTGAGCCTTGTCTGGAGCAGGCGAACTCCACAGAGTAAATCTCAATAGCAACTTTTGCTATAACATATCCCACTTCCCCCTTATGTGCAACTGGATCAAAGATAAATTGAGCCAGGATAACAAAGATATCCGGCTTAATATATTATCCTAGTATTGTGAAACTGGCCTACCCCCCACATCATTTCAACAGCAGAAGCAGCTGAAGAGTTGATCTAAGTCAGGATGAATCCATGTTTTCATGTTGTTAAGTCTAAATCTTGAGCTGACCATCTAAATGTGGAGCAGAGTCCAGACTTATCGCACCAGCCAGTGTTTTTCAGTCTCCTCGGCCCATTTTGTTGAGCCCGTGTGAATTGTAGCCTCAGTTTCCTGTTCTTAGCTGACAGGAGGATCACCCTGTGGGTGTGGTCTGCTCCAAGGATGTGTGTTCAAAGATTATCTCTTAACCATTCTGTCCATTTTCCTCTGTCCCCTGACATCAACAAGGCATTCAGTTCCAGAGAACTGCTGCTCACTGGAGTTTAGATATTTAAATATTTTGCTAACAAGCAGATGAACAGGTGTACCTGTTAGTGGCTTCATGGTTCTTCTCTGGGAACTCCCTGCCTTTTCAAAATAGAACGGTGGGGTGACACCTGGGTAATCACAAGCAGCACCCAACTGTCACTCAGAGAGGCCCCTGGGTTTGTGCAACTTTAATCTTTGATGTAAACAAAGATATACCAAGACTTTTTGCAGAGAAGAGACCATGCAAAAGATAATATTGCCCAAGGTATAAATTCAGTTTTCTGTGTGTGTGTGTGTGCATTTCTTCAACTTTCCTTTTAATCTCAGTGTTGATATCTACCAGATGAGATCAGTGCACCCAGGTGTCTCTTGTCGTCTTCATCCAGAGCAGCAACATGAGCCCGGTTGCCCCGCACCCCCCACCCTCTGATCATCTACGACATGATTGTGCGTGTCCAGGTCCGTGTGCCACCACTGACCCCGCCAGCGTCGTGTCAGCCTCTGTCAGGCCGCAGCTGCAGGCGGGGGCCGCGTGGCGTGGGACATATGCCGCATGTCTCTGAGGCCATCTGGACATGAACCCTCCACTGCCCCCCCTCCCTCCTCCTCTGATCTCCTCCTCTTCCTCCTCATGTCTCAGACTCCTCTCTCTTCATGTCAGGCGTGTTGTGTGTCTCCTGCTGTAAGGAGCACACAGAGAAAACACAAACAGACAGGCTCAGATAAAATAACTGTTGTTTTTGACTCGGTGGGAGTTTGCTCTCACTGTGTGTTCATCTTTGAGCTGTTAGAGAACAGAGAGAATCATCCCACCAGGACATAAAGACTCCAAAACGCTCCTCACTGTAGCAGTTTGGATGAGAGAGAAACAAGACCAAGAAAAGGAACTGGAGATGGAGAGAGAGAGAGGAGACAAGCTGGGGCTGGATCGTCCTGAAAATGTGTTTTAGAAAACTCCATCAAATGGAATAAAGAAAATGTAATAATCCACAAAACATCTCTTTATTCAGTGATTGGTTTGTTATTGACATGATATGAGTTTTCTGAATCATACAGGTTTCATTTAAGGCCAGGCTGACTGACACACACATAAATATAACAGGATAGATTATTTTCAAACTTCAAAGATTATCATGAAGGATCCTCTTTACTTAAGTGGTTTTATTTCATAAAAATCTACTTTGACATAATATTAGTCATCAGAACATCATTTAAGATGTACTGAATACTTGATCCTGATTGTTCAAAGCCCCCAAACTATAGTTTTTGAATCCAGCGTTGTGAGTCCTGTATTTTCCCCATTGTTTGAAGAAACTAGCAGAGAATCAAAATCAGAAATGTTTTATTCATATTTATGGAAAGCATGAATCAAATTAGGATAAATACTAAATTAACTCTTTAGGCACCAGAATTTTGAAATCACTATTTCAAAAGGTTGTAGCTTGAAAATAGTTAGAGATGAAGGCATAATGTAAATGAGACAAATCATCAGTACGACCCAAAGTTTGTGATAGAAGTCAAATTATGCAAGTACATGTGTACCTAATGTGCTCTCAATCTCCTTCATCAGTCCAAACCTTTAAGTCCAAAAGGTTCAGTAGAAACACACCCTCAAATATTGCTCAGATTAAAGTCACAGATGTTCGCCATCTCCTGGTGTAAAGTACTAACTACACGAGGCACCACATTTGCAGCTATGGCTTATTAAACTCAACAATGTTGCTCGTTGTAATTTTGCAACTTTGGCGCTTAAAGGCCTAGTTGAAATAAGCTGTGAACAAATCCGTAGTAATTGCACATAGTGTTGTACAAATAATGTCGTGAGGACAAAATGTTGGGATGTGATATCCAGAGGGAGGAGCAGAAGAATTTGACTGACACAGGTAAGAATGACGTCTTGTGGTGTTGTATGGTGCATTAAAGGGAACGAGTTTTACAGGTTGTTTTTTTTTTTCTCTGCCTTTTTTGGCAAAACATTGTTGTGTAAACCAGTGGTTCCCAAAGTGAGGGTCAGGACCCTTTGAGGGGTCACGGGACTGTAATAGAGGGTCGTGAAATGTGTCCTAAAATCAAAAACTATGAACAATTCCACATTTTATATATTATTGTAAGAATAAAAGCAAAAATAGGAGTTAAAGATAGTATAAAATGATGCAAACAGAAAATGTTTTATCTGTTTTCCACATTTCTGTGACGGATTTTCAGATTGTCGGATTCAGTGAACACAGCAAAGTGCACATTAGTTGATAAATTTTCTACCGATTAGTTAAATTAAGCATCCTCTGGGGTTTTTTTGTTTGTTTTTGCCTGTTTTGGATTGGTCTATTAGTGTTGTACCATAGCAGGGGGTCGCCAGTCTCCAACACTGTTATTTTGGGGGTCACAGTAACAGTGTGAAACTCTTGAAAAAATTTGGGAACTCCTGGTAACCATTACTGGTAAACAATACCAGCATTAGCAAAAACATTATTTCTAATGGTTTTATTTCCAACACTTCCCTTGGATGAATATATTTCCTCTGCAGATGTTGAAGATCCTTCTTGAAGACTCCTCAGAAGTCTTGCCACAGGTACTCAGTCCTCCACAAGTTACTCAAGTTGCTTTTTATAGGTGGATATACTGAATGGAATCCTGACAGGGTGAGCTTTGGTGAGCTCTGAACTTTTAGAGCACAGAATGTGACACAGGTGGGGCCCTTCAAAGGTCAAAGGGCTATTTGAAGTCCCTCATCATTCCCTTCACCTCTGCCTTGTGTCCCTGTACCTTCCTCCATGCATCATCCTGAAGTTCCTGCTTCAGTTTCTCCAGATGAAGCTCACTGACACCTGCAGGCGTCCCCCAAGCCTTCACTGACTCTTCTTCCTCCTTCTTGTCCCTGTCCCACACTGAGCGGCTGTGACTCACCCCATCAGGAGTGAGAGTGACCATGTGTCCAGGACATGTTTGGATTCCACTCTTCAGAAACAGTCAGGATCAGATTCATGTGTGTAACTTTAGCCCGTTTGCTTCCTGAGTTTCTTTCTTATTACAATCCCACTTTAATTTATCTGACTGTGACACACTGTGACAGCTTCAGGATGTTTTTATGAGAATTTACCCCGAAGCAGCTGCAGTCCCCTGAGCAGATGATGGGACATGATTCTGGTATTCAGCGCAAGCAGCACACACACACACACACAGGCTGGAGGTTCTGCACCATATGTCCTCTGCGCCCTGTGTGACCGTGCTGCACCCCGCTGCTCTTTATGGGTGTAAAGTGGAAATAATTGGCTGGCTCGTCGGGGAGAGGTCAGCGAGACGGGGAATGAAAATGAGGCTGAGCATTCTGGGAAAGGTCAGAGAGAGGGGGAATAGGAATGAGAGAAAGTGGAATATTTAAGGCCGATGGAGTGTGGCATCCCCGGAGACAGAGAGAGGGAGAAATGGATGGATGGACGTGGAGGTGTGAAGCAGCCGTTCTCACACCTCCACCCTCCTCTTCCTCCTCAGCTCCATCCTGGAGCTGAGGAGGACCTCCATCCATCAGGTCGCTCTGTCATATTTAGAAAGTTCCATCACACCTGTCCTAACCAAAATAAAGCTTCACTGCTCTGATGAACGCTCACGCATCTAATTCCATGACTGGATTTCTGAGTCTTTGGCTGCTTTTTTAATATAATTTTATTGTTTATTTGATTTGGACATCTCAATACACTGTTAAAAATTATCAGGATTTCACAGTTTTTAAGAGTATTATTTTGCAGTTAAATGTTTTATACAAAAGCGCCTGTGATATCACAAATAATACCTGTAAAAAACTACTGTGAAGCTGGACTTTACAGCATTTAAACACTGTTTTACCATTCTATACTGAAATCAAAATCCTCTGTTATATCACAGCATGTTACTGGAAATTGTGAAACTGTTGAATGGACTTCTGGGAACTTTATTAACAGAAGGTGCCATCAAACCTAGTGGATGTTCTTTTGACTTTTACGATAAAAATGTTACAATGACAAGAATCTACCCTGAAAAGAAATAAATAAGGCATACATTTTAGAGAAAAACACACACACACACACACACACAAACAAATATATATATATATATATATATATATATATATATATATATATATATGTGTGTGTGTGTGTGTGTGTGTGTGTGTGTGTGTATATATATATATATACCCTATAGCCATGAGTGAGGAGGGGACACAGTGGACATGAGAGCCTGTTGTACCTTAGTAAAACACACTGGAATCACAAGACATTGACTGCATGGAGTGGAGCAACTGGTTATGCCACATGGTGTAAACAGTCTGCTTCACAGTGAAGGTGAAGAATACACAGCCTGGGCAGACAGCTTGTGTTTCCCGTGTGATGCACCCATGTACAGCAGGCTGTTATGTCAACTGTGTGCCCTCCTCACTCATGGTAACATGAAAGCTGTAAAACTACAGTATAAAAGTGTAAGGGAATAAGAAATTACTGTAACATCACTTATCTTGCAGTTGTAAAACTACAGTATAAAGTTGTTATTTCATGAAGACTTCCTGTAAAATTACAGCTGTGAAGTTACTGTGAAAGATTACTGTGAAAGTCATGCAAAATTTAGCCAGGAATTTACTGTGATTTTACGCTCAAAATTTAACAGTGCAACATTTGACAAACCAGATGCATTGTTTGAGTATTTTAGCACAGGTACTAATTCGCAATACTTGTCCACATGAGGGTTTTGAAATGATAATATAATTATAATAGTGGGAGAAAGTACAGAAGAAGGGGAAAAACAGTGTATTATAACATTACAGAAATAAAAGCAGTTGTTTATAATTAAATATATACATTTGTTGTAAAGCAAAGGCAGTAGATAAGGTAATCATCCCATCAAGCCATCATCATTGCAGTCATTTTTTTGAGTCCTTTGTTCAAAGAATTACTGTCTTCTCTGGTTTTTTGATTAGTGGGCAGAAAGTACAGGTGGGAGGATCTATCCAAATATTGGTTTTATTGATGCCAATGTTGATATTGATATTGAATGATATCAGTGTGAACAGATCAATACTCCAGTTTAATTTGGTTAATACCAATTTTTAAAGTGCATGTTACTTTGGTCACGTTACCTAAGCCAATTCAAAAATTAGAAATTATGCCGAAACCTTGATGTCATACATGTATCCCATTGAAAAGTGTTATTTAAGATAAGAAAATCATTCATTCATTCCAAAACGGGAAAATGTACAGAATTACAGTAGCAAACAAACAAGTGCAAAGTGCAAACAAAATGACAATAAGGATGTAATAAGATGTTAATATTAAAAGATTGCTAACAGAAAAATTTAACTTTGAGAAATACTTACATAACCATACACACATGAAATGTGTAGATACTAAATTTTTGTTGTAGTCTTCATCTCTGTACCTCAAGCATTATTTTATCTTAATTTTGCCTCAAAATTATCACTTTTGCACATTATTTTCTTAAGAAAGCAATTCTACACATGACAACCTAAAAAAAAAAATCACAAAAACTTAATGTCACCAGTTTGACAATACATAAACCTTAAATGTTAAAAGTATCGGTGCCAGTGTTACTGGTCCTGTATTTACTTGGTATCGGATCAATACCCAAGTTCCCAGTATTGCCCAACTCTGGTAGAGAGTTCCAAAGTTTTGCTCCCTGAACTGAAGGAGCAGACTGACCGAATGACGTCTTGTGTCTTGGAACAAGACAATCATCGCTTGTAGAGGATCATGTGGTCGCTCTGGTAGAGCTCTGTCGTCTGGTAGCCAGTTCAGAAAACAGTTTAGAAAACAGTGGTGTCACATGATTGTTTAAAGATTTAAAAGGCAATTTAAGAGTGCTAAAATTGATGAAAATTTTCAAATGCAAAAGAGTGTGTTTCCTTAAAATACAGCAGTGATGCCATCTCGTTGGTTTCCACTCCATGAGTTTTATCACCTGTTTGTATATTGAGGTTATGAGTTTTAATGTGGTTGAAGAAGCCTGTGACCATGATGTGATGCAGTATGATTGGTGAGAAAAAAAAACACTGCATGCATGTACAGTTTTGCAGCTTGATGTGACAGGTTCCTTCTGATCAAACTAAAGCAGTTAAGATTTGGTTTGACCTTCTTGCAAATGTACTTAACCTGACTATCAAACCTTAGGTTCTTATCCAGGATGATGCCAAGATACTTGACCTCATTCACATCATCAATGATAGTGTTATTCATTCTGACCTCAAATATATCATATAAAGGCCTATTACGCATGGAGAAGCACATGGATACAGTCTTTTTACATTAAGAGTTAGGTGGGATAGCTCAAATCATTCACCAACAGCTTGTGAAATTGTAGATAATGCTGTTTTAAATGGTAAATTTATCCCCCAGAACTAAATTTAGATCCTATTTTCTCCAGTTAGAAATCACATCATTCCTCAAAAAGTGGAACTCATTGTGTGTCTAAATACTGGTTTTGAGAGTGTGTGTGAGTGTCTGCAGGTGTCATCATCCTGCAGCAGGTAAACAGGCTGTCAGAGTGTGCTCAGCTGCTTCGTTTCTCTCTCCTCCAGACTCCGCTGATGAGGAGAGATTTTCTACCTCTCAGGACCTGCTGCTCTCCTGCTGTCGGATCACTTAGTCTCTGTTTTTCTGTGCCTTTGCTGCTTTTAAAAGATTGGATCTTGCACACTTTTTGTGATATACATTTTGTCAGTGTCATCTTGTGTATTTGTAGAGTGATGTCATACAAAAGAGAAGTTATAATCAGCGTTGAATAAATTCATGTACAACAAAAAGTTTTTGTAATACATGGAAGATAATGTATTGTTAGATGCGCCCAAAATAAACTACCTTGAGGGGTCCCTTTGATGAGGTTCACCAGTTGAAATCTCTTTAATGTGTAAATATCCTCCTGTCAGTATTGTTAATCTACAATTTACCATATAGATTTCTGACAGATGATGTTTGTGATGGTTTAGAGCTGTTGCTCACATCTCCTTCTCCAGGGAACAATAATAACAGTTGTGTGAAATCAGAAATCTCCATCCCCTGTAACAAGACGCTTTCTCTCTCTGTAGGGATCCTCTGTCTGATGTTATCAGACTATTAGAATAAGATTTTGAGCCGACTGGAGACAAAGGCTGCGTCTCATTTGCGCTAAATTCCATCCTTCCTTCCTCCACTTGCTTCGTTCACTTGCGTCTTAGTCCCGCCCACCAGAGATGATGAGAGAGACACAAGGAAATGAAGAGAGGAGCAAGGAGACGAGGAGATTCGTTTTAAGGCAAATGAGACGACCTTTCCTTCGGAGGCGTTTGATTGATTGGAGTGGATCTTTTGGTGATGACAGTGTCAGGATCAGGATCATCTGCCATTCAGCTCTAACAGCTGTTTGTGTGTCTGCACATGTGCTGTAATAACTCTAATAAAATATAAACAGAAACAGCTTTATCTTAGTTTTTGATCTCTGAACAAACACTTTCACATGAAGAAAACCTGAGCTCTGTTTATTCTGTGTCCAGTTAAGAAGCGCAAGGATCGTTTGGGGGTAAAATGGTCATTATTGGATTATTTATTAATTATTTATCCTTTATCCAGAGCAAATCCGATTATGAACCCTGAAACTGATTATATGATAATATATCACCTATGGGAACACTAAAAGAGTTAGATTTCAGGTTAAAATAGAAATCATGTCTCTCTTTACAAACCACCTGCTCATGAATGAAACTTCATAAACTGAAATGTAACGTGTTATTTCCTGACAGACTTATTCTCTGACTTAAAGTCTCTTTATAAAGAAAGAGAAGTTATAGGAAAATAAATAGGGGAAACAACTGATCATAAATTACCATTTTTGCTCTATTTCATTTAACTATACAAATTATTGCATGATGAATCTCAGTTATAAAAACTTGGTATTGATTATGTTGATCTGTTTTATTGATTTAATGACAGTTTTGATCAGCGTTTATTGCTTCAAACTCACATCAAACATGTTTTTAATCCCAGCTTTCTGACCTGTTTCAGATTTATCCTCAGAGACTGTTTTCAGCTCTGTCTTTTCTCTATCATTTAACTCCACTGATATGAAACGTCAGAGAAAGTTTCTGAGCCGGAGCACCGTCCAATCAGAGCCCGTCATCCCCTGTGGGGGGCAGGTCTTTCAGTATAAAAACTTCCGCAAAGTCAGCTCTGGTGTTTCCTCGATTATCTCTCCTCTGATCAGTCTCCTCCATCCTCTCTCCTCTCTCCTCCGAGCAATTTAACGCGAATGGGGCAGTCTCCAATATGGCGGCTCTGGAACTACTTCCGGTGTCACGGAGGAGAGCGGACGGAGGAGACATCATTTAGTGCAAATGAGACGCAGCCAAAGACAAGAACTTCTATGGATTAATATAATTCTATTCAAGAGGAGATCAGTTCATGACTCTGGGTTTAGCAATTTTCCTGTGTACATGGCAATTTCCAAACCACCTACACTGTTAAAAACTTTCTAGTTGATCTATTTAAGGGAATAAAGGCAACTTTTTTGCATAATCTATTCATGTTGCTGAAGCAAGATTGTTTCTTGTCTAAAATACTTTTCTTTTTTTTTACATGAAAAATAAAATCCAAGTAAAGGGAACTTGATTTTGTCAAGGAAATTAAGCAAAACTAAACTTTGTTAAAATCACTCCAACTTTTCAATGTGGTAAATGAACTTTGCCAGCCAAACCAACTGATTAAACAAAACTAGTCCGTGTAATTACTCAATCTTTTGATGTTTTTAACTAAGTTTTAAGTAGTATCAGCTTAATTATGTAATCTACATAAAACATGAGGGGTTGCCTGTTGGTGTAGCCCATCTACGCTATGTAGCATAAACAGCAGGTCTACTCCATGTGGTGTCGGCAGTAGGTCCACACTGAAGTGTGTAGGCAGCCAGTCCACACTGGCAATAACAGCCAGCATAGACAGCTTGTGCCACCCGTGTGATGCATCCATGCTCAGCCGGCTCTCATGTCCACTGTGTGCCCTCCTCGTTCATGGTAACAAGGTATGGTAGGGAATTAAATTCAGTTTCTGGTTCCAGAAATACCAAATGAAACAGTAAAGTTAACGAGTTTGTGTCTTGTTGTGGGGTTGAACTTGAAAAGATTACCTTACATTACTTAAATTGTTTGTGTTCCTAAAACCTTCACACTGTCTTGTATTTTGAGCAAATATTTTTGACTTCAATACTTGATATATTTGTGTGAAGACACAAACTTGAACTTTTACTGTTAATTTCAGGGATTTAATTAAGTTAAATTTGCTTTTCCCAAGATTTGAGGCTCACTCCTTGAAGACTCACAAGCCGGTTAGGAGAGCATAACCTACAGTTCAAATATGTTTAACAGGATATCAGTGTTTCTTCTTCAGAGAGGTTTTAAACTGCTGAATCTCTTTGAGAGGGCATAGTTTGAAAACGTGTCTCATCAAAGCTTGTATCTATTTAGTGATTTCAGTCCTGAATTATATAATTCACGGTGGTTTGGACACAGATTCAGCCTGAAGCTGGTTCAGTGTTCATTTGATCTCCTTTCATTGGTTAAGAGAAGGATGCATTAATATAAGTGAGAGTAGATGTGAAACGGCCTCATTATGGTGTCATCGTCTGGATTCAGCAGCTTCAGCTCTCTATTCCCCATCAGACTCTTATTAGCATTAAAACAATTTGAATGGAAATTTTATATCACTGTGTTTCAATATCAACCGATTCAATCAAGCATGCCTACGAGGCATTCACTGACACTGAGAAACTTCCAGAGTAGAAGGCTGTGTGAGTGTCTGTGTGTGTGTCTGTGTGAGGCAGAGTGAGCTCCATTTATCATCCTGTTGACCTTGGCCGTGTTGTAAAGCCGATTCAGAGAGTCAGAATGAGGAAATAAAAGCTATCAAATGGCTGTCATTAGGGAGCCGAGCCAATAAGAAGCATGTTAATGAACAGACCTACAGCTCTCTCTCTCTCTCTCTCTCTCTCTCACACACACACACACACACACACAGTCTCTTTAAAGTTCATTTGACTAAAGGACACACACGACATGCAGATGATGATAGATGTGTGTGTTCAGATGGAATAAGTGAGATACTCAGAGTAAGGAGAGTGGGAACAGATGGCGTCATGTTCTGAGGCCTTCACCTCACACTGACCACAGACAGATGTTCCTATCCCTGCTTTAAGGTACACAACATACAACTCATGTGCTTCTTTAAGAGAAGCCAAAGTCAAAGTAAAGACTCTCTTTTTCTCTAGTGAATGCTGCAAAATGAAAACGACCTAGAGCCAAACAAAGAAGTCAAAGTCAGAACAGAATACAACCACATATCTGTAAGTCTGTCTGTACAGCTCTCATGAACTCTGTAACTTTGTGTCTAAAACAGGCTCAGAAATGTTGGTAGATACCTAAATATAGGGCCAGTATTGCCGATATTAATGCTGATATCAATATACATAGAAAAGAAGTGTGTAAAATTAATCAAGTATAACACACAATCAGAAAAACTATTTTTTCTGTTCTTAAATGAAAGTAACTAATTTGAACCCTCTGAAGGCAGATGTTGCAGGTTTGCAACACAAGTTCAAAGATCTCTATCTCATCAACATGATAAATAGTTTGTTTAAAAACCAGTTGAACGTATGTGGGTCAATGACGTGACGTCCCTTTTTTCCTGTCCGAGTGCAATATTTCCTTCCATCATGAATTGAGTATTTCATCACATGTATTTCTTTATTCTATGAAACCTGTGTTATTTGAACACATCTTTAAACTATTAAAATATAACATGTTTTTTTGTGTTTTGGTACCTCAAACCCCCAAAATGTCAGGTGGTGCAACCGTCCTGACAAGTATCCACAGTAATTAAACTCTAAAAATTGAATGTCAGTTATTGTAAATGGAAATTAAAAATACAGTGGCATTATTTTATGCTTGAACCTTTTTAAATAAAACATTCTTTGCAAATAAAAAGAATTTTAAAGCTGTTGAGAAAT
>RPOG01004110.1:19202-30923 GCA_008086565.1 Thalassoma bifasciatum | reverse complement strand
AACGGCCTCATTATGGTGTCATCGTCTGGATTCAGCAGCTTCAGCTCTCTATTCCCCATCAGACTCTTATTAGCATTAAAACAATTTGAATGGAAATTTTATATCACTGTGTTTCAATATCAACCGATTCAATCAAGCATGCCTACGAGGCATTCACTGACACTGAGAAACTTCCAGAGTAGAAGGCTGTGTGAGTGTCTGTGTGTGTGTCTGTGTGAGGCAGAGTGAGCTCCATTTATCATCCTGTTGACCTTGGCCGTGTTGTAAAGCCGATTCAGAGAGTCAGAATGAGGAAATAAAAGCTATCAAATGGCTGTCATTAGGGAGCCGAGCCAATAAGAAGCATGTTAATGAACAGACCTACAGCTCTCTCTCTCTCTCTCTCTCTCACACACACACACACACACACAGTCTCTTTAAAGTTCATTTGACTAAAGGACACACACGACATGCAGATGATGATAGATGTGTGTGTTCAGATGGAATCAGTGAGATACTCAGAGTAAGGAGAGTGGGAACAGATGGCGTCATGTTCTGAGGCCTTCACCTCACACTGACCACAGACAGATGCTCCTATCACTGCTTTAAGGTACACAACATACAACTCATGTGCTTCTTTAAGAGAAGCCAAAGTCAAAGTAAAGACTCTCTTTTTCTCTAGTGAATGCTGCAAAATGAAAACGACCTAGAGCCAAACAAAGAAGTCAAAGTCAGAACAGAATACAACCACATGACTGTAAGTCTGTCTGTACAGCTCTCATGAACTCTGCAACTTTGTGTCTAAAACAGGCTCAGAAATGTGGGTAGATACCTAAATATAGGGCCAGTATTGCAGATATTAATGCTGGTATCAATATACATAGAAAAGAAGTGTGTAAAATTAATCAAGAATAACACACAATCAGAAAAACTATTTTTTCTGTTCTTAAATGAAAGTAACTAATTTGAACCCTCTGAAGGCAGATGTTGCAGGTTTGCAACACAAGTTCAAAGATCTCTATCTCATCAACATGATAAATAGTTTGTTTAAAAACCAGTTGAACGTATGTGGGTCAATGACGTGACGTCCCTTTTTTTGTGTCCGAGTGTAATATTTCCTTCCATCATGAATTGAGTATTTCATCACATGTATTTCTTTATTCTATGAAACCTGTGTTAT
The DNA here is from genome assembly GCA_008086565.1 of Thalassoma bifasciatum. NCBI lineage: Eukaryota > Metazoa > Chordata > Actinopteri > Labriformes > Labridae > Thalassoma > Thalassoma bifasciatum. Next base: position 29,764 of record RPOG01004110.1, on the reverse strand, counting down.
TTGAACACATCTTTAAACTATTAAAATATAACATGTTTTTTTGTGTTTTGGTTCCTCAAACCCCCAAAATGTCAGGTGGTGCAACCGTCCTGACAAGTATCCACAGTAATTAAACTCTAAAAATTGAATGTCAGTTATTGTAAATGGAAATTAAAAATACAGTGGCATTATTTTATGCTTGAACCTTTTTAAATAAAACATTCTTTGCAAATAAAAAGAATTTTAAAGCTGTTGAGAAATTAAAAAAAAAACTTTTGTCCCATAATTTTCACCTTGTCAAATGTCAGGGTGGTGCAACCGTAACATTAGACTTTTATTTTAAAGTGAAGAGAATAAAACAGGAAACAGGAAACTGCATCAGCCAGAGGAGCCCAAATGACATTTGTGACCAAGTGGAAAAGTTAGTAGATTTCTCTGAAATACTGATAAAAAAGGTTTTTTCAATTCATTGGTGCCTGGAACAATTTCCATGTCAGGTGGTACAACCAATGTAATAATGTGAAATGTTATTTTAACATCAAATTATTTATCTTATTCACAAATAAAAGAAATGAAACACACAAAATGAAAATGTATGAGTCACTACAGACACTTGAGAGATACTTGCCAATAATTTCACACAGAAAAAATAACAGGAACATATAAATACATTTTCATATATTTGGTTGCACCACCTGACATTTTTGGGTGCTCAAATTAAAAATACTAAAAAATAATGAACCTAAAAACTTTGAAATGTTGGTCAACTACTGAAATCTGTTAGAAAACATAATTCTTCACTCAGAAATATGTTTTTTATCCACTTTCAAAGAACTTTTTAAAAATAAGTTTTTAGACCCTCTTTTTGTCATTGACCCATTTATAAAGGCATATTCTACCACCTTGAGGATTGTCATATCACTACAGTCAGCTGGAGTTGTATTCGACCCTTTTGAAAATGTCTGCTCTCATGAAATTATCCACTCACATATTTTCAGAAAAATCACTGTTTGATTCTCAAGAGGTTGCAGTAAGAATATCATATAAATAATTACTCTTTTATCTAAAATAGGTGTGTTCTGCATGAAACCAATGCATATTTGCTAAAAAAAAAAAAAAAACTTGAATAAATAGATAGAATAGTTTGCAAAACTGCCTTGTGTTTCAAACATGATACAAGAAATATATCATGATTGAAATGATAAAGCAACATTTTTTGTGTGGATTTTGTTAAAAGAGCTAATGAACATCTCAGTTCCAAAAATATTAGAATTTCCTGACAGTTTTTTGATGGGTTGGTCCTTAAAGGGTTGAGTGTATCATTTTGATCACAGAGCTTACACATGCTGGTAGATTAACCTTTGAAGAAACATAACAGTGTCAAGGAAATCTGTAATGTACTGAAAAATTAAAGTACAGATCTCATCATGCAATAATTGAACAATACCGATACTAACGTTGGTATCAATATCAATATTTTGGATCAATTCTCCTACCACTACTGAATAATGGGGAAACTGCTTGTTTTAGCAATAATGCTGGACTGAATATGATTTTCAAACTTTTACATATTCAAATGTTGTGGAAGTCTCTGAATCTGTCTGTAAACTGATCACAATGCTCTGTTCTTAAAAAAAGAAGCCTCAAACACCAATGTCTGCCCATAGCAAAGGGTTGGCCAACCAGAAAGAGGGGAGTTTGTGGAGCATGGAGCCTTAAAGAAATAGCAGCAGCTAAAACATAGTTTTTTAGACCGGGGCTGAAATAGGGGTTTTCTCAATCACCAGAGAGAGAAAAATGGAGATTTAATTGAGCTGAAAAACATGTTACACTACTACAGGGGTACAACTGACTACACAACTCCTCACTTTGAGTGTAACAAGGTTTACCCTGGACTATCTCATTCAAGCAACAACAACATGAACAAATATTAACAAGTGCAATAAATACCTATAATTATGTCAGTACTTGTGCAATATTCCATTCGTATCTCATCATGTATATACCACATATTTTAAGTAGACTGTACATACTTAATGTTCTATTCTATATTTTATTTCATTTTATTTTACATTTTTATGCTTAGATTTCAAGACACTTATGCTTATATTTGTATTTCCTTGTATTTCTAACTGAATGGGAGTAACTGTATACTAAAAAAAGCAATTTCCCTGTATTCTGATTCTGATTCTGATTGCAAGCTGAAAAAACATTGTTCAACATTTTCTGAAACAGCCATCACGAGAAAGAACAGTTCTGGCCCACGATAATGGTGTTGCATTTGAAACATTTCTTTTTCAGAGAGCTTCTGTTTGAGAGCCTCTGTTTCTGACTCTCTCACCAACTCAGTGATCCAGTTTGAATAGTTCTGAAAGTTATACACACAATATGCAGTTGAAGTGGGTAAACTTTTGGATGGATAGCTTTTTTGTTGTCCCAGTAAACTGTGATTTGTGTGTGTTTTCAGTCAGTCTTTGGATTCTCTCCTCTATGGTCCTGTGTATTTGACCTGAACCTGACATCCATCCCTGCTGCAGCTGGCTGTATGATTTCAAGCTGTGTGGTTTTACACCTGTGTGGAGGTTTAATGTGACCATTAACAGGGACGTTATATTTCAGATATATTGACACGGAGCCTGCAGGCCTGCAGCTCAGAGCTGGGGATGTTTTCCTGCACTGATGATGTGTGATTATCTGTAAATTATACAAACTCTCCAGCTGCCTCCTCTGCAGACATTGCTCTGCAGGTTTGATGGTATTTACAGTCCACTTAGAGGAGCATTATTATAAATGAGGACGTTTCCCAGCAGTTATTGGGTTGTCAGTGTGGGTCCTTTTCACTCAGAGGGAGTGGAGCATACAGCCAACAAAGCCCTCAAACCTCTTCTCATGCAGCCTGCGCTGGCAGATCTCCTCTTGATCTGCTCAGATATCTCCTCCTGATTGGTGCTTCAGCTCCACTCCAGTGTTTTCATCATTCAGACCCAACGCTGGCTTCAGTCCATCCACGGTCTGACGGCTCCTCTATCTCTGACTGATCTGCTCATCCATGGTCTCTCTGCGCAGGAGAACAGTCCTGGATTCTTTTACAGAGAGGCTTCATGCTCAAAGACTGATTCATGTGGAGGACTCTGTCACTAAATCAGCTCTGTGTTGTTCAGAACATGTTTGATGGTGGATGGACAGAAGGGATATGAAACAGGACATTTTGGCTCTTATTAAATTTCATCTTCAGATGGTGAGACTGAAGAAAAGGTCAGAGTGAGGGATTCATTCTCAGCCAAATGAGACAGAGAGACATGAACAGTTTATTCAGTCTGTGTTCTGATAACAGATAAACACTCTGACTGTTGGCATCTCTGCTCCAAACAACCACACATCACCATCACATTATACATATTGCAATTCTTGTAATGTTTTTCGTTTGTATATCAGGCTACATTGTGTTTTGTTATGTACGAAATTTTTCTTTTAATCATGGAAGACCCCTCAAAGCCTTTTTGGTGAGAATTCAGAAATTCAGAAAAAAAAATGTAGCCACAAGATATTAAAAAAAAAAAATCAAAGACAGGAGACCACCAGTGTTGATCATCTTTTTGGTGTTTGTGGAGCTTAAAAAATTCACAATTTTAAGTCCTGTTCCTTCTGTTGAGACAGCTTGGTGTGGTCAGCAGCTCCCATCATCAGACTGGTAGAGGAGAGAGAAGGAGACAGATTTCATTTTTTCAGAGCATCAAGAGAATATTCTCAGTGCTTCACTTTCTCCACATTTTATGTTATGGCCACATTCCAATGTTTAACATGCATTTCCCCCCTCAAAATTCAACACACTACACCCCAAAGTGACATTATTATTATTATTTTTTTTTTACTTTTTGCAAATGTACTGAAGATAAGAAAGCATCACAGCCTTTGCTAAATACTTTTCAGCAATTACAGCCTCAAGTGTTTTTGAACATGATGTCTAATCTTTGGCACATCTCTTGAGTCCCTCAATAACATTCACAGAGTAGACCTGAAGCCTTTGATAGCTTGTCTGTGTGCTGAGGGTCGTTGTACTGTCGAAAGATGAACCGTTGCCCCAGTCTGAGGTCAAAGCTCTAGAGCAGGTTTTCATCCAGGATGTCTCTGTTCATTGCTGCATTCATCTTTCCCTCAATCCTGACTGGTCTCCAGTTCCTGCTGCTGAAAAACATCCCCACAGCCTGATGCTGCACCACCATGCTTCACTGTAGAGATGGTAAAGTCCAGGTGATGAGCCGTGCCTGGTTTCCACCAAACATGACGTTTGACATTTATGGCAAAGAGTTCAAACTTCTGACAAACTGATCTGCCATGTTTCTTTCAGCTCTGACAGTGACCATCAGGTTCTTGGTCTCCCCCCCTGACTAATACCCTCTCCCCTGTTAACTCAGTTCAGACGGTGTCCAGCTCTAGAAGAGTCCTGGTGGTCCTGAACTTCTTGTGTTTCTGAAAATGGTTTTAAATGCTGACAAAACAAAGGTCATTCTGATCTCAAATGCAAAATCTACCATGCCAGGTGTTTTGCCTGACATATTTGTAACTTTGCTTTGTTATGTATTTAAAATATGTCTTGGATTATGTTTGTATGTGTGCCTGCTCTCATTCAGCAGCAGGCAGGCTGTGTTTCTCCAACAGAACAATTCAGGAGAGATGTGAGGGCTGTTTGACGCTGGTTAGTCTGTACACCTTCGTCACATCTTCTGATTCTTTGTTCACACTGACACACACACACATACATTCTTTTCAATCAGGTGCAGTGTGGACAGGCGCTCGCTCAGTGATGCAGCTCTCTGCACACGCTGAAGCTGTTTATGAGACACCATCACTCTTTGAAGGCAGAGTCTGCAGGAATTTTTATTGCATTCTGTTGTCTACAAACAACATCCAAACTCATCTCCTCCCCTGTGGCTCAGTGTCAGCGGCAGCACATGCTCACTGCCACCGATCATAGCTAATAGCATAACTAGCAGTCGTAGCCGCTCGGGATAGCTTCTCCCACTCACTATCAACACGCAACGTCACTTACGCACTGGACACACTGTGATTAGCTGGTCACCACTCATAACCACACCTACCCTCCGCCCAGGAAGGTCCCAAGTCAACCAAAACATCAACCTACAGGCAGAGGAGCAGAATAAAGAGGGGGCTTAGGTGGGGGTTGAGGCCATAGACTGTATAATGAGTGGACGTAACTACGTTCGGCTCAAACTGAAGCCTCCAGCAGATGCCCCGACCCCTGGTGTCTGGCTGCAGTATAGGTCATAAGCCCCGCCCCCTGGTGTCTGGCTGCAGTATAGGTCATAAGCCCCGCCTCCCCATGTATTCCAGATACGAGCCGGGAAAACTTTAAGAAATTACGATACCTCGTAGAAACGTTTCTCTCATCCTTACACTAAGGTAGTATGATGATGTCATCTGGCTGCATGGTGTTCAGGTGTTTTTTTTTCTGAGAAGTTAGTTTCTCATTAGTTATTGGACGTTAAAAACCACGATATAAGTTTCATTTTACGATAGTTGACAGCTGCCATTCGTGAGTGGTTTTTATCGGGGATATAAGAAACTTCGGGAAAGAGCCAAATGGAGACTAAACCTTCTGAAGAAGAAGAAATAAATATTTTTATTTCTCTTTTTTACTTGGCTCCACTGGAAATTCTCTACTGCGCAGACTCTGGCTGCACAATGGCGGCTAGAGAAACGGGGTTTTTTGGCTTCAAAATCGTAGAACGGAGACAGGCGGAAGCACGCTGTCCATTCTATAAACAGTCATTGGTTAAGGCAGACAAACACTGGCACATAGGTATAGAGGCCCATAGATGAAAATTGAGCAGTATTATTCCTGTAAAATCTGACATTAAACTTTTTTAGGAAAATCCTGCAGACTCTACCTTTAACAGAGTCAAGTCTGCAGTGACTTCCTCATACTTTGCTGAGTAAGAAGACAGAAGGCTGTAGATATTAGGGATAGGCATTTGAAGCTACAGTATGATTCAGCAGTCCCTGCAGCAATTGGTCAGTGACATTTGTTAACATTTTACTCCCATGCTCATAATTGCAGTTTCCTACATTTCTGAATCTCACTGTACTTCCTCTGTCTCTAATGTTTTCTTCTTCTTTTGTTATTGAATGCAGTCACCATTCTTCTTTCACCTGTCGCATCCATCATCTGGTGAAAAGACAATAGCATTTTCTTAATTAGATAATATAAATATATAAAAATTGACAATTCTACACTTAAAACCCATCTTTCGTAATTTTTGAACCACATGTTGTTTTCTGTTTTGTATTTGACTGTGAGGGATTTAGCTAGATCCCTAGTTCACAGAGACTGAACTATGGTTGTGGGTCTACAATCTATCACTGTGTGCTGATTTTGTGATAATGAACGCCAAATTTTAAAACTAATAAGCTAAGTTTTTATTTAAGGATTATATTAGTCAATAATTTTGTTTGCAGGGCATCATTACACCATACCAGCAGGGGGCACTTTGACTCATCTTCATTTAAATTCTGCACTCAGACGTGTTTTGATCTAATTACCCCTCCATTGCTCTTAATCACAAAACTGTCTCATTTGTATTTAGTGCGCGTCAGGACGCCTCACTGATTATGAATTTAAAAAAAATAAAATAATGAAGACGGCTAAATGATGACGGAACTTTTTTCATGTAATTGAAATCTAATAGCTGTCATCAGTAACTTTAATCGTATCTGCTGTTGTGTTTAATCAGTGAGGCTGACATAAATCGTTAAAGCATGTGTCAATGTGCGGAGCATGACTGATCTGACATGTGCAGGATGATGGTTACATGTCATGGCTCACAGACTGTCGCCCACATGTTTCATTCTGCTGGGGTTTCATGCAGAGCTTCAGCCTGAGTCTTCAGCTCTGTTGTCTCTGTCTCAGGGGGATCATGTGGAGCTAAAAGTGATTTAACATATAATACGTCCCCTAAGATATAAGTTCAACTCTAAAACCTTGAAGTATTATTTGCTCAAACACTGTCTTCAGAGCTTAGCTTCTGTGCTTCCCCAGCAGACTGGAGCTGTACACTGTAAAATATAGTAAGTTGACTCTACTTTAAAAAAAATAAATGCAAAGTCATTACTTTAAAATAAGTAGTTTATGTTAACTAAAACTGATAAAGTAGATTTTATTAACTTATTTTTTGTGAGTCTGCAGTTCTATAATGAACTTAAATAAATTATATTATAGTAACCTATGCAAAATCATTCCTCAGGTTGACCATGAGTGAGGAAGGCAAGCAGTGGACATGAGACCCTGCTGTACATGGATATATTACACAGGTGACACAGGCTGTCTTTGCCTTGGTATAGACTGGCTGTCTAGGCTCCATGGTTTAGTCCAGCTGTCAATGGCATAGACTGGATCTCAAGGACATCAATAAATAATGTCATTTTCTTCTGTAGGACTCTCAATGAAAATTCCTGTGAATGTTTTGCTTGAGCCTCTAATTTGAACAGGCATTTTTATTTGCCCACTGCAGCTGCCCATCGTGTACTAAGTTTTGAATTATGGTGTATGACTGTACATTATGGAAAAATGCCGTGAAGCGTGGACAACCAGTCAACGCCACAGAGCATAGACAGTGAGTCTACACCACTCAGCATAGGTGGCTCGTGTGTGATTCATCCATGTACAGCAGGGTCTCATGTGAACTGTGTGCCCTCCTCACTCACAGTTACAGGGTTTGGTTATCAACTTATTTGATAGGTTACTGCCATGAACTTAGTTCTTTTCAGATTTAACAACTTAAATGTTGTGGTCAACTTTACTTTGAAATTTTGAGGCAATTGGTTTCCTTAATTTTTTCAAGTAAAGTAAAAAAAAAAGCTGTCTGTACTAAGTTTAAGTGAGTGGACTCAACAGAGTGAGCTAAAATAAGTTAAGGTGACTTTTTTGTTTGAAGTAAGATTTACTATTCCACTTCACAGTGTATGATCATTAATGTTGGTGTCACCAAGTTCCTCATCAGATCCACATTGACAAATCCTCTGACCTGTGTCAGCGATTTCACATCAAATTCTTTTAACACTGAAGATGCGTAAGCACATAAGTGAAACAGATTCTGATAGGTGACCTCAGGATGAAGCTCTTCAGATCCATATCGAACCAGCAGACAAAAATGACTCGATCACTTTGATAGTGAATCGAAATGTCAAGTCAACTGAATGTTCACCAGCACTGAAAGCTCAGGACAATGGCCTTGGCTCCAGAGATTCTTCAATATTATGCTAACCATTTTGGGTTTTGTTTCTTTTCAATGTTGATTTTAATTTCTGTGACACACTTTGTCACATTGTTTTGAAAAGTGCTATATCAATAAATTTATAATCATTATTATTATGTAAAAAAATGAGCCTCCCCTCCTTGAAAGACCAGCAGCTGCCACTGGTGGAGGAAGATCATAAATATTATTAGTTTTATTTAAAATACGGCTTGTCTGGGGCGCGGATGGCCTGGTGGATGTGGCCGCGCACCATGAGGCTTGCCCTCGGGCGGGTGGCCCGGGTTCGGTTCCCGCCTGTGGCCTGTTTCCCGCGTGTCGCTCCCCAATCTCTCACCCCATTTCCTGCTCTGTCCACTGTCCTCCTCTATCTGATTAAGGGCAGAAAAGCCCAAGAAATATCCAAAAAAAAAAAAAAAAAAAAAAAAAAAAAAAAAAAAAAAAAAAAAAAAAAAAAAAATACGGCTTGTCTTTCCTTTATTTTTGTCTCAGTATAAGTCTGCCATGTCATTTGGTTCATAGACTTAGCCCACACATTCACCACTGTCTTTTTAGGTTGGTCATTAAGGTGATACTTGGAGAGTTTGATATTTTTGCAGATCGTACACACTGTAAAAAGTTTAAGAACGACTGCTTGACCCAATAGGAATCAAAAATGGACGGAAGAAAGAACAAACAGGAGCAAATATACCAGGCTGCATACACGACCTGCGAACTTTAGCTAGCAGTCGCGTTGTTCCTCCAGTCTGGTTTAACTCAGCAATCAAACAGTGCTGATGCTCTGCTGCCCTCTGGAGTTCAGCGTTTCCTCAAACACACTTAAAGAGATTTATGAACACACGTCTGATTCCTGTGCACACAATAAAATGAGAATTTTAAAGCCCAATGTGTGTGTGTGTGTGTGTGTGTGTGTCTTATAAAGCTGATCTCTGTGAAAGACACCCGTTGGAGCGATCAGACTGCCTGTGCATTAATTTCTACTCTTTGCATTTACGAGCAGTCGGACTGAGTTAACATTTAGTCGATGAGTTTCATTCGCTCTTAAAGCGAGCAGCTCTGTACATCGACTCTGCGCCGTAAACACACTCTGAGAGTGACTTTCCCAAACACGGAGGAAAACCTCCTCACAGGAGCTTTTAAAGGCGTACAGAGCTCAGGAATTCTTAATAGAGGGATTGTTAAAGTCTGTCTTTGTCACTCCTAATCCTGCAGCCCTGTGCCCCCTGCTCCTCCTCCTCCTCCTCCTCACCTCCTCCTCCCTCCCTCTCTCCAGCTCCCAGCTAAACCCTTCATCCCTGGCTCTGTTGTTATTTCAGTCCTCGCTGCTCTCCTGCCGGCCTAATGAAGTGTGGAGGAGCGCTGCGGCCACTGGATCGCATTTATCATTGACTTTGAGTTTAGTTTACAGAGCTCTGAATAATTTATTATGTATGAAGAGGGCTTTAGAGTCTATCACAGTTTGATAATGTATTCCTCCTTGAAGCCTTCCCTGAATCCTGATGAAGCCGGCAGAGCATCTGCACACACGCACACACACATACACACACACAGTTTATATGCGTTGAAGTTATAGACTGGGATATGTTGGGAAATAGATTCATGCCCCGATTCCATCCTGCATGCTTCAGGCTAAAGTTGTTTTTTGTCTGTTGATCTTTACGTGTTTGATAGATGAAAAAGAATGAGAGGCAAAGCTCTCCACCAAAAATAAAGTCTCCTCAGACCCCTCACCAGTTGGATAAAAATGAACTTCAGAGCGCTGTTTAGGTTCCTCTTTTGAATATTTGACCAGTGAACATCGAGTTTCTTTTGTGGATCTTTGACTTAAATGAAATTATCTTTTTTTCAGGCTCCTTCGAGGGGTCCACTCTCACATCTCAGGATCAACCCTGGTCTCAGAGGGACAGTAAGTCAGTGAATCAGAAGACTTGCTGGCACTCAAGTCAGAAGTCCTGTTGGTCAGAAAATCTGAAGGCTCATTTGCCAGAAGGTCCATAAGTCATAGGAGCTGAAGGCCCTTTAGTCATAAGGCCTGAGAACCATTAGTTAGGGCCCCATTTAGTTGAAAAACCAGAAGGATCATTGGTCAGAAAGTATGCTGGTTAAAAAAAAAATCAAATTACTAGTAAGTCAACAGGCCTATAAATCAGAAAATCAGAGGGCCCATTAGTCTGAAGCCCTGTTAGTCAGGAAACGTATCAGTGAGAAAACCAGAAGGCCTTGCAAGCTAGAAGGCCCATTAGTCACAAAATCAGAAGGTTCATGAGTTAGAGGGACTGTCAAACAAAAGGCATGTAAGTCAGGAGGGCCTTT
>RPOG01004110.1:0-17483 GCA_008086565.1 Thalassoma bifasciatum | reverse complement strand
TTGGTGCTGCCAGTCTGACCCCAGAGCTCCTCTGTAAATGAGACTGAGAGAGAGAGCTGAATGACAGGAGAGCTGCTGTGGCTGTCAGAGAGAGGTTAAGTGGTTATAGACTCTATTATCAGAGAGGACGAGAGGACACTGAAGAGGGACACTTGAGGACAACAGAGCGTCTGATCAGGCTGTTCCTCTCTGATCCTGGATCTGTACGATGTTTGATCACTGACTGATAACACCCTCAGAGTCAGAGGATTAGTCTTGTTAAGCAAACCCCTCCCTAATCAGCATGTGTTCTTCAATCTTTTGAGTTACACTCAGGAAAACAACCAGTCAGTACATTGTGCATCTATTTTGTTTGTTGAATACACACACAATCACCTGATCATATTTCCCCTGGAAGAAAGGCCCAGACCTCTCCCTCTGATGTCACCAGGGGCCAACAAGTTACAACTACCATTTTCACATTTAGCCTTTTTTTTTTTTTAATTCTTCCACTAACAAAAGGGAAGTTTGAATGGAGTTAGAGATGTGGCAGTTCTCTCCAGCAGTTTGAGCTTATAGCAGCATAACTAAGAGCTGGTTCAGGCCTGATCCAGCTCAAGCTTTAAGCTCTATCAGAAAGGAAAGTTTAAAGTTGACTCTTAAAAGCAGAGAAAGTATCTGTCTTTCACACTTGGCTGGTTTGCTTTGTTCTGAATCCCATAAACCCTTTTACGTTATTATGTCACGGTCTCATTTTCCCACTGCTTAGGCAAACTAATTCCATGACAGAGGAACTTGGAGGAAAACCAGTGTGTCACTTTGAAGACTGACCCTGTGAACTGGCAACTTTCAGCTTGATGTATTTGAAAGGAGAACTGTTTAAATGCAGACAGGGATCTTTTATTTTATTAATGTTCAAAATATACTCATCAAGGCCCATATGCACGATATGCAAGATAAACTTCAGCGTCCCTGGGGGAAAATTTGTCATGGACTTAATTACGGTGCTGCTCGTTGTCAATACATTCATCGTGCTAATTATTTAATAAAATGCCTTAAAAATAAAAAAAAAGACCTTGTCGCTGTAGCATACCAATGACACAACAAAAAAACAATAGAACTAATATGGCAGTAAAGGGAATGCCACATCAGAGTTGCAGTAAGACAACCCTTATTCTAGAGCATTGTGTTATTGTAGGTTGTTTGTTTAGTAGTGTGATGGAAGTAAAGAAGAACGATGGAATGAGGGAGAAAGAAACAGAGTTCATGTGACCAGCTGAGTAGCACAACTGGAATTTAAAAAAATGGGACCATTAGTCTTACTGTACTGTTATGGATCAGCCCACTTGGCCAAAGTATTAACTGCATACACAACTACCAAAATTTAGCCAGTTAACAAATCACTCCATTGTACGCTGATAACAATTTTCTGGTACATCTACTTCAGAAACATAAGGCAACTTTTTGAAAAATGTATTTGTGTTGTTGAAGTAATATTGCTTTTTGTGTACACCACTTTTTTTCCATGAAAAATAAAATCCAAGTAAAATAAACTTAATTTTGTCAAGTAGATTAAGTAAAACTCAACTTTGCTTGAATCACACCATTTTCCATTGCTCAATCTTTTGGTGTTTTTAATGAAGTTTTGGATAATATAAGCTTAATTACATCATTTACACGAAGCATGAGGAGTAGCCTGTCTACACTGTTGGGCGTAGCTCATCTACACCATGTAGCATAGACAGCAGGTCTTCTCCGTGTAGTGTAGGCAGCGGGGCCACAACGGCCAACATAGACAGCTTGTGCCACCCATAAGTAGTTTCTGTAGTTTGTAGCAGCCACAGCTCCATTTCTTGTTGCGATCTCTCAGAGGTTTCCTGCTTGTGGAGACTCCAATCTTTAAGTTGTGCAAAGCCTCCTCAGAGACCAGAAGCTTGACCTTGTTTTTGATTTTGATTTTGAATATGATGAGGCCTGATTTTTCCAGGGTTTGTTCAGGACTCGTTCAGGACTTGCTTTTCTATAAGTGTGGGATGTGGACTGTTCTCATTGTGGGCAGTGTGAGTTTTTCCCCTCTTTCCCTGTTTCTCTGTGTGTATTTGTGTCCCTCTCCAGGTGGTTGAGACCGTCCTCAGTGTGGTGTGGTCCTCTCAGCCCTGTGTCCTCTGATGAGCCTGTGAAGTCCTCAGGTCAGCTGTGATGACTCTCTCTGCACATGATGACACCAGCTCCCCTCTCACATCACCTTCATCAAACATCCCCAGCACGCCCCGGGTCACAAAGGGTTAAATCTCAGCACCTGTCCTCAGAAAAACAACTTTCAAAGAACTGCAAGTCCCCGGGTACCTCAGACTGTCATTACACCCTAAAGGAGTGAAAGTCTCTGATCATCCTGCAGGAGGAAGAGGAGGAGGAGGAGGAGGAGGAATCATACAGAAGTTTTGATGAAGTTGATGATTAAAGATTTCTCACCTAAACACTTTACTTTTTAAATCACACAGACATAGCTATAGATAATATTCAACATTATAGAACTTAACAAAGTTATTGAACTGGATGACTTTTTCTGGCTCATTGCATGTTTGCCAGAAGGCTCCAAAGTGAATAAAGTATTATTTTATCCTACTTATTTATATATGCAAGAGTTTTGATCAATAAAATCTCCCTGAGGCCTGTAGATTAAAATAGAAGACAATTCATTTGTTACCAGCAGTGTATTGCACTGATAAAATATCCACCACTGTTGGTAAGTTTTCATTGCCGCTGACTGTTTCTGTCTCTGTGATTCACTTTATAAGAATTCAGACAGCCCCCAGTCAAAAAGTGACTGAGACCCAACTATCTGACAGGCTAAAGGAAAAACAAGCTAATATTTATAACTTTACCTACAGGTCAGAGAAACACTCCATATACAGAATAAAATACATTATATAGAAATGTTAAATAAAATGAGATGGTAAAACTTTGGGGCTATTTGGAATCACAATCAGCTTTATTGGTGAGGAAATAAAAAAGAGGGCCAATTCTTTCAGACCTGCCAGGTGTTCTGATCATTTTGGCCACCACTGTATGAAAGTCCTTAATCTGATACAGACAATTGTTTGAGTATCAAGCCTCCTTGCGGCCCCAAGTCAACATATAAGTCATTTTCTGTAGGCTAACAAGCTAATGTTGGCAAAGGTCTTGAAGATGATGTGGTGCGAATGTAAATGTGACTTTCAGTAAAAAAAAATCAAAGCTAAAGGCGGTCCAACAAAACATTAGAGTGTGAGACCTTTATTTTGGTGGCGACTTTTTTCTACGGCCAGACACTGTATTAAGCCCCGTTTCCACCAAGCGGATCGGGTCGGTTCGTCTCGGTATGGCACGCATTTTGTGGCGTTTCCATAGACTAAATCCGGGACGGGTCCCCAAATAAGTGACCCGTACCGCTGCACTTTTCAGTACCCTTCTGTTGGGGTGCCAAGCCGCTCCAAACCGGCCCCAGGGGTGAGGCTATAATCACAGCGGTAGTTGATTGGTTAAAAGATCGGTAACTTCCTGTGCGGCAGCGGTAATAAAGAAAAACACACAACCCCGCACGCAGCCTTTCCTGAAATAAAGCTTCACTACGTTATGGAATAAAGAGTCATAGGCTGATCACAAAGTAGAAGAGTTGCTGGATGTCCTCCATCTTTCTCTTTGTTTACAATGCCACAAATTTCTTTTTCCTTGTATTTATTCGCGGGGTACACTGTGTAGTGCTCAGAGTGCTGCAGTGACGTCACGCGTTACGTAGCTGACGTGGCTCTCGACATCCGGCCCATCAAGCAGGGTAGGGTTGGCTGTGGAAACCCGCACAGGATCAGGCTTTAATGATCTGACCCTTACCAAACTGTACTGATCTGTACCAGACTGCCTGGTGGAAACGAGGCTTTAGTATCAAGGTCTTGGGGTCTCCATATTGGTCCCCATTTAGCTTATATCATGCCAGTCTAAAAACAGATAGAGAGGTGGAGCTGAGGGACAATTTTTCAGATTATACTTCCCAGTCTACTTATCTTTTTTTTTTTTAATGTGGAGTATGTTTAGCCTGCTGCTTTAGCCGTTAGTGATAACAATGATGATATTCTAACAAGTATGACGATGAGCTTGAACAACCACAGTTCACCGAGCGACAGGGTCAACACTCACTCCTCTTCTTTCTCTGCTTTCATTCATTCTCCTGCCTCACTCTCTGACTCCTCTCTCTCTCTCTCTCTCCTCTCGCAGCTCACAACCTCTCATGATGTCTGACAAATTGCTCGCTGTCATCAAAACCCCATCAGAAGTCCCATAACTTAGACACTCCTGGGCCATCTATTGTTACGGAGCAGACACTCAATCATGGCACACACTCCACACATCTGCAGGTCTCTTTATCACCGCTCTGTAAACATGCACACACACAGCGCTAAGTGCATCCTCCATCAGAGGGAGGAGAGTATTTTCCATTACTGAGCTGTCTGTCTCTCTTCAGGCTGGAACATGAAGGTGAGACTCACCTGCTGAGCTGATATCATGAGAACGCCTCAAACTGCATTAACAGCAGCTGTGCACAAAACCAACACTCTACACTTCAATTTTCACACTGAGGGAGAAAAAGAAAGAAAGAGGAGACAATGTTTAAATCTTCTGAACAAAACAAGCTTCATGCATCAGTTTTAACTACAGCAAGGAATTTGGTTCATTTGCTAATGGTGATGTACATACATTATCAGATAAACTAACGTGTCAGACTGATGAAATCTAATTTCAGAATCATGGCAGCTCCTGACTTTGTTACATTGCAATGTGTTTACTCAACACTGGTTCTAAGATAAGTTTAGATCATTGTTTTGCCACAGTGAATATTTATTCTAGGTATTAAGTATATAATCTTAACTTTGATGAAGCTGGGATGCTGTGTTAAACTTAACTGAAAGCAGAGTACAATGATGTGCAAATCCTGTTTAACCTATATTCAACTGAGTACATAACAAAGTCAAGATACTTTTTGCTCGAACTGATAAACTTTATTGTTTTTTGTCTGGGGTCCCTGCTTTTGTATCTTTTTATTGCGCTCTTTTTCTACAAAGCCATGCTCTTGGGCCCAGAAAAGCCAGTGGCAGCAGCTTTTGTGTCTATTGTTTATATCTGACTTTGTCTTTGCATGGTAGAGTTTGAACTGTCACTTGTAGCTGTAGTGATGAACTGTGTTAACTGACAGTGGTTTCCTAAGTGTTCCTGAGCCCACTTGCTAATATCCTTAACACAATGATGTGGGTTTTTAATGCAGCACCACCCGAGGGTCAAAGGTCATGGGCATTCTGTGTTGGTTTTGGGCCTTGCTGCTTACTTGCAGAGATTTTTCCAGATTGTCTGAATCTTTTGATGATATTATGGACTGTAGATGATGAAATCCATAGATTTACACCTTGAGAATCATTTTTTCTGAAGTGTTTGGACTATGTGCTCACACAGTTGTTGACAAAGTGGTGAACCTGGCCCCTTCTCGTGAAGGACTAAGCCTTTTGGTGATGCTCCTTTTCTACCAAATCATGACACTCACCTGTTTCCAATCAACCTGTTCATCTGTGAAATGATCCAAAGAGCTGTTTTTTTCAGCATTCATCAACTTTCTCAGTCTTTTGTTGTCCCTGTCTCAGCTTTTTAGGAACGTGTTGCAGGCATCAAATTCAAAATGAGTGAATATTTGCAGAAAAACAATAAAGTCCATCATTTTGACCAATAAATATCTTGTCTTTGTATTTATTAAATTAAATACGGGCTAAACAGGACTTTACAAATTATTTTATTCTTTTTCACACAGCGTCCCGGCTCCATTGGAATTAAGGTTGTGGTTTAATGAATGCACACTCTTGTGTCAGTGCACTTGTGTGACTCATGGGTAACTAGATATGTTGCTCAGCAAACGTGATCATATAAAATTTATGAGCATACCAAACAGAGGAGCAGTTTTCATTTTTACAGATATTGTTCAAAGGTAAACGCCTGCACATTGTCCAACTTGCAAAGACATGTATTTATTTGCATCGTTTTGATACTAGACCTTCATCTGGCAAACACATAAATAGAATATGGTCTCACACCTGCGGCCACCTTCTCATCTTCTCAGACCTTGGTGTTTGAGGCCGCCTGTCCAACTTGTCGTGAACCAATCAGGAGATCCTTATTTGATGATGTCATCATTTCAGTAAGTCTCATGAAGCTCTGATGCTTTTTTTTAGAGCAGAGCATCTTAATCAGTTCACAGACACATTCATGGATTTTTACAACTTATGAATATGTGGAGGTTTGAAAATCTGCACACATTTAGTCTGAACATCCAGCACAGTTAATTTAAATCCATGTTTAAAATATGACAAAGCACAATTCCTCTTTCTCTTAAGATGTACCATATGGAGGAATTCACACCCCAGTAAATATTTACATTAAGACAAAGTGTAAAACCACTTTTAAGCTTTAAAGAGATTACATTTCCCATCTGCCTAGAGAACAGCTTAGATTCAGTGTTGAATCTGTTACTGTACATATTTATAAAAACAATAACCCAGATATAACACAGAACATCTTGTAACATGAGACATGAGACATTCCCTCCCTGGTATTTACAAAGTGAGTTTTTTCTTCTTCTTGTTTGGTCTTAATTAAGTCCACTTCATCATCTGACGCTGAGAGGCAGCGGCTGCATCATTCACTTCATTTCTATGCAAATAGAGACAGAGAGTAAGGTCCAATTAAAGATCTTTATGGATGACAACCACATGTACACACTGACTTCATTTCCATATGTAAAGGGGATGCACACACACACACACACACACACACACACACACACACCTGGATATCTGCTGAGGAAGATCGTAACACTCATTTAATTAGATTCTGGGATCAAAACACATCATCATTGATTATCCTCTACGAAGAACTAGCAGGTGTGAGCTTGTGTGTGTGTGTGTGTGTGTGTGTATGTGTGACCTTGACTCTCACTGCGTTAAATCTTTCTGCAGTAATCATCACACTTCCCTGATTCTTCTGCTTTATTTAGCCTTTCAGCTTCATTCCATCTGTTAAAGTTAAACCTGGAGCTTCATCAGGTAAATAAACGTCTGATGAATCTCTTCCTCTTTTTTCAGAGTAAACACTCTGATTGAATCTTCTAAAGAGAGGTTGAACTTTTTTGCTTTTTGATAAGCTCAGCATGGAGTCCACATTCATCCACCACCTGCAGAGAGAGAGAAGGTGGAGGAGGTTTTTCTCCTCTAATGCAGGATTAAATGGTGACGACTGAGGTAACAAGCAAGAACAAGCTCCATTTCAAAACAGCAACAGGATGGTCCGAGCATTGTGGGTCATCCACTCTCCTTTCAACAACACGGTGTAAACAGTTTCTGGATCTTGACGCGAAATGTCTCATTTTCCCTGAACGAGGTCACCACATAAACAGTGTTTTCTCCTCATGATGCTTCAGATGTTTTAGGAGGTGAAAGTCAGGACTGTCAGCAGGCCAGCACCCTGATGTGAAACTCTCCAGGCTGAAGACGCTGCCGCCTTTCCTCTGAATCTGTGAACCTACGGGAGCCTCTCTGAGGACAGGGGAGATGAAACTCTGTGTGACAGTTTGTTGTGCAGATCTGACACATGGCATCCTAAAGTCTGCTCATCTCAGCAGGCTGCTGAGCTGCTGAGCTGCTGAGCGCACACAGAACAAACCTCAGCCCTGTTAGACGGCCCACAGGAAGCAGCTGAAGCATATTTTATTCATGTGTGTTGGTTTTGGTGACGCTGCAGATCTGACAGCGTCTTGGTGAAATGAAGAACCAACAGCTGAGCAGACGGAGTGATTGTTAAGTTCATGTTTACACCCTGTTCTACTCCTGCAGATGACACAGACATGACAGAGACTGGAAGAGGAGGAGGAGGATCTTAATGCTTCACACACACTCTCAGATACTTTCATGATTACAGATTAATCATCTTCATCTTCTATCTAGACTGCTCCAAAAGAAACAGAATGGGTGGTTTCAGAGATGAGCTGGGTTTAGAGCTGGGTGTAGCTCACCCTATTAACAGAGGTAGAAATATTAGGTGGGTAAATTAAAACTCTGAGGCTTTTTTCCGAGTTTATACCTAAGTATTGGACCTACAGAAAGGTGGCCAACAGTCCTGAGTATAAAATTGAATTGAAAACCTGGAAGATGCTCAGTTATCATACTGTGGTCAGCACAGACGTGTGTCTCTTTTAATTATGTTTGTGTCAAAGAGTATTTCTCATTCAACATTCTGCTACACAATTAGGAGTCTGTTTATTGAGCTTTCTTTTGAAATACCAGCTGATCTGTACTGTTTAACAGTAGAGAAGCTTCCAGTTTGTTGCTGTTTCTCAGACACTCATCTCACCTACCTGCACAGCAAATGCCAAAGTGTTAAAACCCCAGAGTTTTGATGACCAGAGTCAAATTTTATACACTTTGGTTTCAAATGGGCTCTACGTTCACTCCTCAGGCTGCAGCAGAAACTCTCTCTGGTGTTGTCTTCAAGTACAAAGCTGGTGTAGAGTTTTTGAAATGGTTCTTTTAGGATGAAGGACTCCCTGAGAGTCCAACTGCTGATGGAAACTTTACCAGCCACATGTGAGTTTAGGTTTTGTTTGGTAATCAGGTCACTGCGTCTTCTCATTGGTTAAATCAAGCCTCATACCACCACTCCTCCACAGCAAAATCTCTACTTTTGTTTTTCCAGTGATTTTTCAAAACCATGAAACTTCCAAAGGGAACACACCGCTAAACTTGTAGACAACATGTAAAAAGCTTTGAAAAAAAGAGGATATGTAATTGAACTGAGTTTAATGCTGTACTGAACCCTGTAACCATAAGTGAGGAGGGCACACAGTGGACATGAGAGCCTGCTGTACATAAGTCAATCACACCGGTGTCACACGCTGTTTTAGCTTTGTGGTAAACACTGGCTGGTTACATTCTGTGGTGCAGATGGACGCCTAACTGTGTAGATTGACTGTTTGCACTTGATGGTGTAGACTGTGAAGTACAGTCTGAGACAAGGGAAGCAATCAAAGTCTAAAACCAAGACTCTCTGTCGTCAGTTTTACAAGTTTGTTTGGCCTTTTGCTTTTCTGGATCTGGGTTCTTCCAAGAAGTGTGTGGTGAAATGTTAGAGTTCATCAGACAACTCCTTGTAGAGTTAATCATGGAATTACTGTGGCATTTCTGTGGAGTTTGTTCCTCATATTTCTTATTTTATTTTTAAGGTCTTCCACTGCACACTCAGAAACACCAGCACATTAACTATGTTCAAGATGTTTAGTCAAACATTCCAGTTCTCTTTGTTAACTTTGATGACTCACCAGCTGATAACAGCTTTGTTTATTCTATATTCTTCTGATATAAATATTTTTTTCCTCTGAAATACATGTTTCATTGATCTTTTCTCAGTCACACTGTTACTGCTCGCCATGTTTACTGCTATTCATTCATAGTAAGCCTACGCAATTTGAATTTGTTGGATAGGATTTATCCAGGAGGTTCCCCAACATATGATGTTTTGCACCTGCCTCACTTGCACGGTGCAGTTAGCTAACAGGCCACTCATTTGCAGTCCTGCATGTAGCTAACACCACAGCCGTTAAGACTAATGGTCTCATTTGTGTAATAACTGGACGTGGATATGGGCCCAGATTTCTCCTAGCATTGACTGTAGGTACAATTAATCACTAGCTTCTGATCAGTGGGTCTGGATTATTCTACCATGGCTGATTTCTCATCATCAGATAAGAACCAGATAAAATTGGAAAAGTCTGAGTAAGACAGCTTATTAAGGGTTATTTTATAGTAAAGTGTATTTTTACAACAGATGAGATGGTATCCTGACCTCTTGAGCCTCCATGACTTTGTAGCCCCACCTCCTGGCACAAGATCCCAGACTCACAGTTCTTGGTTACAGCATAACTCAGACCTTCATATCATCCTGTACTGAACTCATTCAAAAATGTAATATATGAATTTGACACAACTATAACGTGTGATTGCCATACTGTACAGTGGTCTAACAGTACATGCAGATGTCATGAATGGTTATTATATTCACTAGTAAGACACATAACATATGGGTTTTATAAGATCCACCGTATATGATTTTGAAATGAGACTAACATGACATCCTTTGGTTGGATAAAATTTCTCTTTGAACATGATGTCATCACCTGAGCTGTCAGGTGTTGAATTCAACTCTTTTAACCTCTCTCTGTGATGTCGAGCTGGTCTGTTAGTGCGGCTGAATAATTCAGTCTGTCTAATGACCCTGACAGAATCCAACATGAACCTGCGTGTTTTATTATACATGTAAATTACAGCAGTTTAAACTCAGCCGCTCAGAGCTGCCCTGAGAGGAAATCTGGCAGAGTGAACTTCTTACACTGTATTTCAGTGTGGTTAAAACGGCTTCATGTTGGACTCATGAAGAGCTGAATCACTGCCTCCAGGCCACAGACGTCAGGCCGTGACAAAAAAAGAACAGTACTTATGATCCATGCTCGGCCAGGCTGAAGTTTTAAGCTGCTGGGGACAAAACCAGAGCCAAAACCACCATAAAGAGATAACAAACGATCAGTTTCACGATAAAGACACACTTTTTTTATGCAGATTAATAACTGCGGGTTAATATTTGAAGAGAGGATTGAATAAGTGAACAGTTTGTCTCCCTGAATCATCAGCCTGAAGGTAAAACATCCAGCCTGGATCAGACGGTTCTGAAATTTCAGATGAAGAAATTAAACAGAAACATTCATTTCCTTTTACTATCCCTCAGGTCATATAAATAAGAAATAAAGGTTAATGTGTATTTGGACAAAAGCCCATGAAGTCTTTATGGTCATTAAAAAAATATGAGTTGAGAAGACACAAGCTGCAGTCACATGGGTGTAAAAAATGTTCAAAAACACCAGAACATGCATGTTAGACCAATAGTTGGTGCTATAACTCTGTTAGTACTGAACCCTGTAACACTGAAACACATTTTTCTGTTCAGAAACATGAGTGAAGAACTGTTTTTATCTACTCCTACTAATGGTGCAACTAACTAACAGACCTTCTAATTTTCTGACTAAAAGGCCTCTTGATTTTCTGACAAACAGGCCACCGGACTTAAAGCCCTTCTGTTTTTCAGACTAATGGGCCCTTTGACAAAAGGGTCTTCTGATATTCTGACAAATGGACCTTCTGGCTAATGGGCTCTTTGACTGACTGCCCTTCTGACTTACAGGCCATCTTATTTTCTGGCCAACAGACCCTCTGATTACCGTCCGTTCGACTAACATGCTCTCTGACCAACAGACTACTTGGATACCAGACCTCTACATTTCTGGCTAACAAGCTTTATGACTTACAGGCCCTCTCATTTTCTGACCTACGGGCCTTCTGTCTTCCAGGCCTTCTAATTTTCTGACTAATGGGCCTGATGTTTTTCTGACTTGTGAGTACTCTGACTTACAGATCTCTTGATTAGTGTGCCATCTAATTTTCTGACTAAAAGGCCTCCTGGTTTTCCAACAAACAGTCAACCTGATTTAACAGCCTTCTGTTTTTCTGACTAATTGGCCTTTTGACGAAAGGGCCTCCTGATGTTCTGGATAAAAAAATCCTCTGGCTAATGGGCCCTCTGATCAGCAGCCCTTCTGACTGCCAAGCCATCTTATTTTCTGGCCAACAGACCTTCTTACTTACTGCCCATTTGACTAACAGGCTGTCTGTCTAACAGACTTTTTGAATAACAGACCTCTAGATTTCTGGCTAATAAGCCTTCTGACTAACAGGCCCTATCAATTTTCTGACCTACAGTTCTTCTGTCTCACAGGCCTTCTCATTTTCTGATGAACAGGCCATCTGACATACAAGCCTTTTAATTTCCTGACTAATGGGCCTTCTGTTTTTCTGACTTTTGAGTAGTCTGACTTATGGAGCTTATTATCATCTGACTGACAGATCTCTTAACTAATGTGCCATCTGATTTTCTGACCAATAGGCCTTTTGACTTACAGGCCATCTAATTTTCTGATTTCCACACCTTTTGAATTACAGGCTTTCCAATTTTCTGACTAACGGGCCGTCTGACTTGAAGTCTTTCTGAAGTTCTGAATGATGGGCCTTCTAATTTCTGGGCTAATGAGCCTTCAAAACAATAGGGCTTACGACTTAAAGGCCTTCCAAATTTCTGACTAATGAGCCGTCTGAATAAAGGGTGCTCTGACAAAGCGGTCCTCTGACCAGTTGGTCTTCTAAGTTTTCAGACTTACAGGCCTTGTGAAACTAGGGCAGGTCTGGATCAGGGGCACCATCAGTGTCCACAAACAGCTCAGGTTCAGACTCATCAGACCAAAGAACAGACTTTTAAAGACATCTTTAACTTTGAAATGTTTATGGGTGAACAGTGTACCTCAGTCTGGCTCTGATGTGACACTCTGTGATTAAAGGAGTTCTTCATGGTCTATGGACCCGGAGACCTCACATCTAAGTTCCTGGAAGAGGAAATCCAGTCGCAGATTTCAGGGGCTTCTTACTAACAGCTTATTTTCCTCTCTAGAGTTGAACTCTTGTGCTTTCAACCACCAACGTCCTCTTTCAGATCAGCACCCTGTTTGGAGTCCTTTGAGAAAAGCTCAATGCTGATTGGTTGCTCAGACTGAGATGTTTGATCAAACAAAGTTTTATCAGCGTTGAAACATACGGCACATTTAGAGGGTAATGGTGCACAAATCTGGGGGGTTAACACTCCAAATGTCATCAAGATTGATTATATGTAGAGAAGAATGAAGAGAGAAGTCATTGCATGTTAGTTATATTCAAAGTATAAAAAATAAAATGAAATATTAATCAATTTTCATTTCATAGAACCTTTGCAGAGCCTACACAGGTGAGGCTGTGAGAAACAGAGCTTATTTACGTGAAAAACAAATCATTCATTTACATTCAGGAGCAGAAAAAAGCCTCAGGTCACAGCCAGAAAACACTGCTCCTGATGTGGAAAATATTCTAGACATTTGTTTACCTTTATCAGGATAAAGACCTGCTTATTGTTCATGAAAGTGTTTTTTCTATTTTGCTGTGAGATCATCCTGAATAAATGTGTTCAGCTGAGGAAATAAAGGAATATTAACTTCTTTTCCTCTCGCTCGACTTCACACGCCTCAGACAGAAAGTCTTCCAGCTCTCAGAGTTACTTTCAGATAACCTTTACAGATATGGAAATCACATTAAAACACTGTTCTTTAAACATATGGGCTTCCTCTGTCCTATGAACTCCAGCCAACACCTCTAGCCTCACACACATACACAAACACACACACACACACACACACACACAGATAAATGACAAAGTGAGGAGGAAAAAGGCAGAGAGGTAAAAATCCATCTGTCTGAATCCTAATGAGTCTGCAGAGCTGCGTCTTTCCTGACTGGAGAGGTGAAAGCAGAACCATCAGAGGGAACAGTTTTTATTTACACGCTGCTGGAAGGTGTGTGTGTGTATATATGTGTGTGTATGTGTGCGTGTGTGTGTATGTGTGTGTGTGTGTGAGCCCACCTGTGCAGCAGACAGGAGTTGGACCGTCTCTGGAATCAAACCAAGAGTGAAATATCTGAGCAGATGCCTCTCTCTTTCTCTCCACCTGCCTGTAATGCTCTCAGAGGTCAAAGGTCAAGTGGACAGCAGCGGTCCTGCACAGCTGCTTCCTGTCACACAGATTTAATTTCCATCATGTGTTTGCGTGCTCCGTAATACCGGGTCACACACGCAAACACTCCTCCCGTTGTGTTTCCCTCCAGGACGCCTGCAGGCTCCAGCGTTGGACGTGTTCACCTGCAGCAGCATGAAAATAGGGATTTATCCAAAGACGCTTGTTTCCTAAATGAAACAGGATCGTCTGTGAAGTGTGATGAGAAGCTGCAGTCTGACATGAGCCTCACACCTGATCTGATTCTGCTGATTCTATTTATCACAGACACGCCTGCTTCCTCCTCTGAGCGCGCTCAGACTGTCAGCAGATTAAAAACGGTTTGAGAAACACTCATCACAACACCATCCTGTGAGTGTTCACCTCATACTCTCACAAACACAGAGCTTCATCAGTGACTGTAGGTCAGAGCTGAATCAAAGAGCAGAAAGGGTCAGAGCTATGGAGAGAAACAAGTGACAGCTGGTGCGTTTTTCTCTAAAGAGTTGTAACAAATATACAAAGAGTGTGAGTGCTTACTCTGAAAATGTAATGTATTTGATTTTTAGTGCATATTCTTAATGTATTGTAATCAATTTTATAATTAGCTTTTGTACTTTTGTACTTACTAAACTAGTGTGAACGTTACTCCAAGTGGTGAAGATGCTTCATGTTGGTCATTCACTGTCTGGAACTGACGTCCATTTTTGTAAACTTCCCTCTCCATCCATCCCATAATGTTCTCAATGTGATTTAGATCAGGGGAACAGGCAGGATGCTCCAAAAGAGGGAGATTATTCCTCTGGAAGAAGAAGAAGAAGAAGAAGAAGAAGAAGAAGAAGAAGAAGAAGAAGAAGAAGTCCTCTGTCATGCAGACATTGTGAACTGCAGCATTGTCCTGTTGAAAAACCAGTCATTAGCAAACAGAGCAGGGCCCTGAGTCATGAAGGACGCTGCCTATAAATCTCCACATAGTCAGTTGCTGTTTGACACCCCTGACCAACCATCAGCTCCATTGTTCCATTGAAGGAAAAAACAGTTCTTGACCAATGTGGCTCAGCGCTGGTGAAATGTTGTTGGGTCTACCACTTGACTTTTTTGTTACATTACCCTCAGGACCTTTGAAGAAATTCAAAATGTCTGTCTTACTGCGTCCAACCTCAGCAGTGATGGCGTTTCGTTGTTCTCCTTATAGGTCCTACTCATTGACTGTATATAGAATGGACAGCGTGCTTCCACCTGTCACCGTTCTACGAGTTTCTCTAGCCGCCATTGTGCAGCCAGAGTCTGCGCAGTATTTCTGGTGGAGCAGAGTAAAAAAAAGAAATAAAAATATTTATTTCTTCTTCTTCAGAAGGTTTAGTCTCCTTTTGGCTCTTTCCCGAAGTTTCTTATATCCCTGATAAAAACTACTCACAAACGACAGCTGTCAACTATCGTAAAACGAAACTTATATCGCGGTTTTTAGCGTCCAATAACTAATGAGAAACTAACTTCTCGGAAAAAAAACACCGGAACACCATGCAGCCAGATGACATTGTCATACTACCTTAGCGTAAAGATGAAAGAAACGTTTCTACCAGGTATCCGGCTCATATCTGGAATACAATGGGGGGCAGGGCTTATGACCTATACTGCAGCCAGACACCAGGGGGCGGGGCTTATGACCTATACTGCAGCCAGACACCAGGGGGCGGGGCATCTGCTGGAGGCTTCAGTTTGAGCCGAACGTCGTTACCTTCACTCATTATACAGTCTATGGTCCTACTTATGCAGCTCAACAATCTGTCCATGTTCAAAGAGAGAAGGATTTTTAGCCTTTACCATCAGGAGGTCATGACAGTGAATACCTGACAGAAAACGACCTTAAAGTCACATTTTTGAGCAGATTTTCTCTTTTACAGGCTTTGCTTAATCAGCTGATGAACAAATTGCTAACTAATTTTTTTGTCCCATTTCTCCTTTTTGCATTTGAAACTTAACCTTGAAACTTCTCAAGATCCAATAGCGCAAAGTTTAAATTTGTGTATTTTTAACTTGTGTAAAAGTTTTGGTCAGGAGTGTATATTTTCTGTCTCTGTTTTTGTGAAGCCAGGTGTGAACATATGGCCTGTCTCACTCCTCCCTTATTCCTGACTTGTTTGGCTCCAAATGGGATCTTGATTCATTAAATGAACATTGTGCTTTATCGAAGGAGACTCGATCAGGAGCATAGGCAGCTATAAAATCAGACTTTATGGTAAATATCCATGAAGGTGCTCAAAGTTTGGAGCTCTGCCTCCTCATGGTGTGAATACAAGCTGTTCAATCCAGATTTACTCCGGTGTGAAGGACGTGGAGCTTCCAACAAGCCCCAAGCTCCGTCTCAGTCTCTGTCTCTTCAGTCTTTGTGTGTATTTGTGTGTGTGCCTGTTGTGGCTTTCCAACCAGGCATGACCACCACACCTGCTCAGGGCACACACACAGCGTCCCCTGCTCCTCCAGCCTGTAATGATTACTAATGTCTGATTATCCAGCAGTCACACAGCAGCAGCAGCAGAGACGTCACAGAGCAAAGAAAACCTCTGCTGCTTTACATTCAAAATACCACAGAAGAAGAAAAAAGTTTGGATGACATGTGAAGCTGTGCAGAGTCATCGCTGATCTGTGTTTTGTTTATTAAACCTGACCTGAACGAATGAAACGTCAGATTTAGAGGTCGGCAGAATGGATGGAAAGTTCTGGGTTATTTAACATCTGGCAGGTTTAATTAATCCTAATCTTTGAACACATGGACATGTCAGAGGAAAAATAATGACGCTCAGACACAGAAAGTAATGACAAGATGAAGATCTCAACACACTTTTGTTCTGTTTTCATATGGAATGTGGTTGTTTTCCATTAAAGGACAGGTTTTAAAAGATAAGGTCGTGATTTTTTTAGGCTTCATTTTGTCCTCTAAGTGCCCCTGTAGGAACTTTGCATGATTTACAGCCCAACCTTTCTTTATTTTTCTCTCTCAGGTGTTTTTATTTTATCTGCAGGCACACAGGTCCTAGTGAACATCTGGTAATATTCTCATATTATCATTATAATATCATCAATATTCTTAAAGGTGAAGAATGCAGGAATTACAATAGTTTTTGTTTCTCTGTTTATAAACAGCATCCAAACTTGTCTCCTCCTCTGTGGCTCAGCGGCAGCAGCTGCGCATGCTCACTGCCCCTGACCATGGCTTATATGGCTAATGTGGCTAGCAGTAGTAGCTTTTTAAACACACCACAGCCCTGCCAGCACCTCCAGCATCACGTGAGACACACTCAAGAACCATACACCTGACGGATACAGAATCGTTCCTTCTCTGTGTTTTTGACGCTATCGTAGCCACTCAGGATAGCTTCTCCCACTTGCTATTGTCAACACACAAAGTCACATGCACACTAGGCGCGCTGTGGGTGGCTGGTCATCACCCATAAAAAATCCTGTTCTCCTTCCAGAAGCATCCCGAGTCCAGCATAATATTAACAAAACAGAAGAGTAGGGGGTCTATGAGGGGGTGAAGCACACACAGACACTGACACACCGATCCTTTTCATCTTGTATTTGCTTCCTCTTGGTAGTATTATGAGGGAACACTCCATAAACTTTCATTGTTATGCAGATGATACTCAGCTGTACCTTTCTATGAAGCCAGGAGAAACTAGCCAGTTAGCTAAACTTGAATTGTGTTTGAAAGATGTCAGGGCTTGGATGAGTAGAAATTTCTTACTGTTGAACTCGG
>RPOG01004109.1:0-50116 GCA_008086565.1 Thalassoma bifasciatum | reverse complement strand
GAGAAGTGCTGCACACTGTTGTCAAAGCGCCTGATACAGACAGTACCACCCTTCTTTCATGAAATCACACACATGCATTAATCATGAGCCATATGTGCCTCTTCACATAATCATGCAAATGCTTGTATAGTCCCTCATGCTGTAAATTGGAGCCTTCACAGTCTTAATGACTTACCTCCTCTGTTAATCATCCTGCATACTGAAGGGGGGGGGGGCACACTCGCCGAAGCGCTGATATCAGAGGTAAGTGATCGTGGCTGGCGCCGATGTGGACTGTCCCTGGATCGTCTGACTGTCCCAGGGCTCATTACCTGTCAGCAGGATGTGAAACATGAGGTGAAAAATTTGATTACAGAATCATCTGGAAAACACTTAAAGCGTCGGGAAAATGGAGCAGGTTTTTAATCGTGTGCCGGCATTCATCACAGGAGGAAGCCTGACGAATCACAAACAAGCGTTACTAAGAGGATTTTTAAACATGTAACAAGGAAAACACATCACCAGGGATAAATAAATGAAATATTCAAACATTAATCATAACTTTTCATCCATAAAGCACATTTAAAAACAAATATTTACAAAGTGCTCTGAAATTCTGAAAGAATGGCTCAGAGGGATGAAATTGAACCATTAACGGGGAGAAAGAGGAAACGACTAAAAAGAACAAGTGAAATTTTACAGAATAACATGTTGACACGTGGCTTTTGACAGAAGTGGAGCAAAAA
Organism: Thalassoma bifasciatum; assembly: GCA_008086565.1. Classification (NCBI taxonomy): domain Eukaryota; kingdom Metazoa; phylum Chordata; class Actinopteri; order Labriformes; family Labridae; genus Thalassoma; species Thalassoma bifasciatum. The sequence continues at coordinate 49,391 of RPOG01004109.1, read as the reverse complement.
AGTCATCACTGATATGAAGATTGAGCAAATTGTTTTAGGGAGAAGATGACATCAGGATTTTAAACAATAAAATATGAATTGAAGGCTCATGACTTGACCTGCTGATTGAGTATTTGGAGGATTCAGTCTTTTATATATATATATATATATATATATATATATATATATATACAGTCTTATTATTTGTCAATGAATGCTTTGTCAATTTTTATTTATGATTTTTTTAAGGTCCTATTAGGTTACAGCTGGCTTGTATGTTTCTTTATCTGTATGTGCATTAATGGATATATATAAGAAGGCTAGATGCCTCGTGCTTGCTGTAAGTCAATGGGAAGAAATGTCGTCACATGGCGGCCATTTTGGAACAGGGCTGCTCGATCACTCATGACATTACAGTGAATGGAGCGTGGACTTTGAAATAACTGTAGATTGCTCAATTTTTAACTGATTTTCAAACAGCTTGGTTTGTTATGAACGTCCAAAATTCAGCTAATTGACTTGCAAACTTAAGAATATTTTCAAAAAAAAAAAAAAGAATGGGAATTTAAAAATTCAGCCTGTATCATAGTCATGTGACTAAGGTTTTTAATAAACCAATCTGTTTGTAAATCCGTCAATAATTCAGTGAGTTACGAGTGGTTTAGTGAGTAAATCATCATCTTGTCCATTGACTACAGTACAGAGCACCAGAGCAGTCCCCTGTTCCAAGATGGCCATCACGGTGGCGATGCTGCTGACTCCGCCTCAAGGCATCTAGCCTTCTTATATACATCTATGTGTGCATTCACGTGCCGTCTCTTTTAGCAACAGAGTGTCGTAAGAAGTCAAAGGAGGTGCCACAGCTGTCTCACTTGTCTTTTGAGGGTTTTATGGTGAAAGCTGGAAAATGCCAAACAACATGTTCACTATGTGAAAAAAAAACAGGGCTGGGACTTGATTAAAAATAAATAAATAAATTTTAAAAAATTTAATTAATCAGAGGCTTAATAATTAATTGACATTAATTAATGGCGTTTTAACCGCATAGTAATATTTGGCCCAAGAAAAGTGAGAATCATTTTTTCAAAAACAGTATATGAGTGAATCAATGAGTATTGAACTGAATTAATACATGAGTTTGAATGAACAACACAGAATCAGTTTCAGAGATTCAGGTAGTCTATAACAAACATTTCTGTTAACTCAACACTCATCAGACTAACATGAGCTTCCACGCAAGCCACAACATGTTTGGCCTTCAGGTGATAACGGCCCTCAGCTGAAGACGGAGCCGCACTTTTACGCACAGGTTTTGGGGGCCTAATTTTTCGTTCGGGCGCAGCAGCCTGACTGCAAGATATCGGAGCTGAAAAATCTCTTTTATGCGGTAGATACTCAGCTGTTTTTGTGGTAGTTCTTTTGCTCACTGATTTGCTGGATTATTTTCTCTCTGTTTATCTGTTTCCTCTGTTTGCTCAGATCACCTTCCATCATGGACTGATGAAATGAAACCACCTCTCAGCCCACCTGCACCTCCTCATCTCTGTTGAACCAGCAGAGCCTGTCTTGCTCTTCCTCTGCTATCTGCCTGCCAGCACTGCAACCCTTAAAAAAAATTCTACCATCACAGGAATATGTCAAGTCAGCTGGCCACAGGATTATAAAAAAGTGTTATATTCCCCAGACCTAGTAGTGCATTCACGTTGCATGTATTTCACTTTTGTATTAGACTGTTTTATGCTTCCACATGGCAGCAAAGAATGGGACGCAGAAATAACCACCATGACATCCATGTTTCTTATAATGAAGTAAAATGTCAACCAGAGGAACAGAGTGGCTCAATAACACCCTGTTGTTTATTAGGAGCCTTTGATTGTAAGTAGTTTAAAGGTCAAACAGAGGATTTAGAGCTCGTAATGAACACCCTGATGAGAATAACACAACCAGGCTGACTGAAACTTCAACCAGCTTTTTTGTTTTCTTCTCCAAAACCAATGAAAGTCTAGACTTACTTTCACATCTTTTTATTCTCTTTGTGCACTCTGTGGAATCCCTAAATGTCATATTCACAGTCCAAAACTTAACTTTTTTACATCTTAAAAATCCAAAAACTAAAAACCACTGCATGGGGAGGCTGGATGAAATCACTGGAGAATGTGAAGACCAAGACAAGGCAGACAAAATGCGGCCATATCCCCAAGGCACAGACACCAGAGGTCCCTCTGCACTATCAAACTAAAAGTCACTCGGTTATTCCAACCAAGGTGGCTGGAGAGAGTAAGGCCCCGTTTACGAAATCAGTTTCAGGGTAAAATGCAAAAGTACTGTTGCGTTTCAGCCTCCCCTTTACACAGAAACTGCGTTCTAGCCGAACTAAACCGCATGGATTTTTTCTGAAACGCCAGTTCCACTGTCTGTGTGTAAACGCAAAGCTGGTGTTTCAGGTGAAAACACTGATGTCCCACTCAGCTTTGCACATGCACATTCAACCTTCACTGTGCCATGAGCAAACCGACAACAACATCAACGACAACGACCTACAGTTTCATTCTTGTGCTGTTGAATCTACTGACTGCCTTCCTACAAAATGTGCATCTATTGCACTATTTCTGCAATCAGTGAAGAAGTTTTTAATGTAAACTCCAGATCATTGGCTCACCTCTTCTTCGGCCTCTATGTAAGGCTCCTACGGTTGCATCACCCTCTTCAGGCCTGACCTGCGTACTACAGCATCTTCAGTCCCTCAACACTTCCGTGTGAATGCAATTTTTTTTTTTTCATTGCGTTTTCCTGTATTCTAGGGTGAATCCATGTGAAACATTGCTGTGAAAAAAGAGCCTAAGGCCGGTGGGACCAGAGTATCTCCACTGGCAAAGTTCAGGTGGCCGGCTTGGTGGCAGGTCACCCACCATAAATCCTTGGCAGGAGCCACCTTTCTGGGTGACAACATGGGTCTAGGAGCTGAGCTAGGATCTAGGAGCTGGGTTGCCAGATCTGACCAACAATTTCCAGCCCAAACACAACAAAAAATCCGCCCACCTCACTAAAAACCAGCCCAAATCTCAACCTCTCCTGAAACTCATGTCAAAAAACCTAATCATTCTGTGAAAGACTTGGCACTTGAACACACAACAAGACCTATGGTATGTTGTGGCACCCTGTCCTCTTGTACCATGCCTGGATTTCTGTGTTACAACACTTGCAATGAGCATTGAAGTTATACGGTGTGATAAGAGCGACTCAAGATTTAGCTTCAGATCAGTGTCCCATTCCTCTCTGTGTACTCTTTGTATTTTACACACTTTGACATTATGCAGTCTCTAAGTGCCAAGTCCAAGCTTGAGAGGAAAGGCCAACACATCTCAGTGCAACTTGGTTGAACTCTTCACCCTGTTTTGGGGTGTTAACAATTGACAGTGACTGATGCTACATCACAGTGACATTGTTTAAACATTGACTATTTCTGATTGATGACTGTCTTTCAAAACAGTCAAACCAATAATACGAGGGAAAAGGTTTACTGAAATATGTGAATCTTAATTTTTTTTAATGGCAGATATTTTGTCGATATTTATCCCAAAATATTTTCTAAAAACCCTCTAGATATTGTGAAAAGCAGCTCAAATTTGAACAACCTACCCAACACTACTTTTGCCAGCCCAGTGTATTCAAAAGGGGCCCAATTGGGCAGAGACCAGCCTGATCTGGCAACACTGCACAGGAGCTGGGGCAGCCTAAGAGTCAAGTGAGCTGAAGCTGAGAAGCCAAGCTCGGCAGGACCTTAGCTCGGAGGTGCAGGACACCCACCACATTACACATATTTGTCTTGGACGCACTCAACACTTGTAAGAAGAACAGACTTTGTCCTCTTCTTTTGTTGTTTTGGAGAGATTTTTTGCAGTTAAGAAAAAAGTACAGGCTATCATCTGTTTATCCTTAAGAACCTGACCTTGATTTTTGTGAGAAGTCAAAGAGATTCACACTTTATCTCCAAATGCTCACACTCTGCTTTAGCTAAGAGGAATTATACAAGAAGATACAAATGAGACAAAGGGAGTTTACAAAGATGATGATGCCAAGTGAACATCTTTCTCTGTTCAAACACAGGCTCCAGTGACGCTGCGTGCACTGATCTCATTCAGTGGTTGGTCTTTTAGCTTCTTAAAGTCACTCACTATGATTTGTTTGTAGCCTACATAAGTGAGTTAAGGGATGATGAATGGGTACGATGATAGACTTCATCATCCCCATGTGATCAGGGACCTGAGGAGCTATCTTCAACAAACACAGACTTTAATATTGACACTTCAAGATTTATTTGCAACTGAATCCCTGTTAAAGAAATCTACTTTGAACAGCTTCAATCTATAGTAAATGATAGCGACAGAAATAAATCTGAGATATTCTCGTATATAAGGGCAAAGAGCTCAGCATCCATAAAGAAGGAATTTCATGTTAAGATTACTGCTGTCAAAATTATCGCGTTAGCGGGCGATAATTAATATTTAGAATTAGTGCCGTTAAAAATTTTAACGCATGCGCAGAATGACCCGCCTCCATATCCCATAATACCACTTAGCAGTGACGTGCAGTAAGCAGAGCGGATGCATGCGTGCGGTGAATGTAAACACTGTCAGAAAATGTGAATAAGTTGGTTTGCCTCAGCGACTGGCTAGAGGATGAGTAGAGAAGAGGGCCACATTTAAATGTACACACAGACACAGCAGAAGAAACGTGATTTAAATGGTGAAGCTCAAAGCAGGTAGTTTTAGCCTGATGTTCTGGGTTTGAATTTTNACGCATGCGCAGAATGACCCGCCTCCATATCCCATAATACCACTTAGCAGTGACGTGCAGTAAGCAGAGCGGATGCATGCGTGCGGTGAATGTAAACACTGTCAGAAAATGTGAATAAGTTGGTTTGCCTCAGCGACTGGCTAGAGGATGAGTAGAGAAGAGGGCCACATTTAAATGTACACACAGACACAGCAGAAGAAACGTGATTTAAATGGTGAAGCTCAAAGCAGGTAGTTTTAGCCTGATGTTCTGGGTTTGAATTTTTGATAAGAAAAAAAAGTGACCCTGTTGTGCTAGTTTGAAGAGGGGGAAAATACTCTACTGTTACTGACAGACAGAAAGAAAGAAAACATCTTGTTGATTTTGAAGAGAAAAAAGAATACAGCCTAAAATAAATAATGTTCTTGAGCAATATTAATGCCATCCAGTGTGACAGTATGTTGCTGTGCAGTATATATCCGCCTTGTGTCATTTCTTTCCATTCTAACAATAATTTACAGAAAAATATGTCTTATTTTGGGGATAATTTGGACTGTGATTAATTACGATTAATTAATTGTTTAGCTGTAATTAACTCGATTAAAATTTTTAATCGTTTGACAGCCCTAGTTAAGATACAAAATCTGAAGTCTTAGCAAGTGTTGACATCTCATTTCTAGCTCAATATCTAATCGTGGGGCGCAGATGGCCCAGTGGCCCAGTCACTAACTTGAGTGGGTAGCCCAAGTTGTGTTTCCAGGATGTCACTTACCACTCCCTGTTTCCTTTATCCACAACCTTGTTCTTTCTGGTTGAAAGCACAAAAATAGCTTCTAACATTGAATTATAAATTTTAAAAAAAGAAAAAAACTAACAACATCTTAAATGACTGTGGACCAAATTCAACTGGCAAGTCCAAAAAGCCTTATCTTGATATATGAAAAGACCAATAATGACAATAATGAATTTATTGGGTGTTAATTTTCTTAAATTGAGATGTTATTTATATTTTTAGAAATGTATTCATTAAGTTTTGCTAACCCCAATATGAGTTTGTTTATTTTTCTCAGTATAAGCAACTAGACTAGAGCATCATTTTTGTCCTTTGACTGAGACATTTACCCTCCCACTGTGATTGGTCGGCTGGGCACAATCGAGCTTCCTGTATTTACAACATTTCCTGAATGGCCACATACTTTTCATCATCTCCAACTGTCTCTGTTCTTCACTTTGGTAGTTGCTGTATAAGAAGCGCCAACATGTATCAGCAACAATATAATAAGATCTGGAACATATCAACACAGAGGTGTGTACTGCTCGCAACTGCCTTGGCCACAATGGCATACAGTCAATGCAGGAGTATAAATCAGGCTCAAATAACACGTGATCCTAACAATGATGATGTCATACTGTCTCTTGATGATGTAATGCATAGATGGAAAAAAAGCGGAGAGGCTTCTGTATAATCTAGGAGAACAGGAGAATACATCAAAACACAACCAAGTGATTGGACTCGAGTGATATAAGCTAAATTATATTGCACACACACACACACACACACACACACACACACACACACATACAAAGACTGCAGAGAAATACACTGCTTTGAAAACATAGAATGAAATACCAGGTCAGAGCTTTAATGACGTTGTAAAACCTCGAGCTCGAAAACACGAGAGCATGGAAGTGTTGGGAAAGGCACGCACGCACACACACACACACACACACACACACTCTCAAACAGCAGATAACTGTCAAGTCTTGTTGCAGCAGCACCTTGATGTGCCCTGATTAATGACTCAACGCACCATTAACCTCCTGACACACACCCAGGAAATTACTGCTCTCTGTACACACCTACACACCCTAACTCACACACACACAGACACACACTCACACACATAAATGCACAGCCTACACAACAGAGAAGTACAGTATTATTAGGTAATTAGGGCATCAGGTGACATAGAGCACCAACAGGCACACATATATAAATACATATAAATGTACATGTACACACTCTCTCTCTCACACACACACTACCACACACACATACACACACTGTCTGCCAGGGTTCATTAATTTCACATTATCAGGTGATTAGGAGTTGTGATTAAGAAGCTTGTAGGAGAGAGGGGAGATGACGAGATGAACATTGATTTTTCATTTTCTTTTAATGTCGTGCAGAATTTAACGAGCTTTGAAGAGATTTCACATTTTATTGTACTATAAAGTTCAAAAATCCAATAACAAACCAGTATGATGGAGCGTTTCCTTCCTGAGCAGCTCTGAATGGATGTGTTCAGAGCTGAGGAGGTGTTTTTAGAAAAATCTTAACCATTTGGTCTTTGAGGGATATTTTCATTCAATTGCAGCTGATCAACACGTCAAAGAGTCTCAGATGAATCATGGAGTGGACAATCGTTTTTCAATCATAGCAAACTGTACGGTGCTTTTTGTCAAGGTCCCTGATGAATTTCAAAATTGAGGTCGAAACCTTTTTATTTATTCATTTTTTTCTTCTATTTCCAAAAGTCAGAATAATTAGTTTTGACAGACTGACAGTGAAACAGGTTCAATCTTATTCACTGCCACTTAGTGATATTTACACTGTACATGTGTCTCAGTGCAATATTTCTTTTCAAAAGGGTTCAAAATAATGGCTTATTTGAAGGGTTATTCTAAAAAATTAAATCCCAGAAATTATGATAAATTGATAGCAGAAAAAATCCAAAACCTTTTTATGTGCATGAGCAGGGAAAAGCACATGAATAGTATTTGTGTGGAAGGAATAGAAGGAAAAAAAAATTCAATTAGCTGATGAAAAGGCTGGCTCTATTATTGGAATGATCCCTTGTCATTGAAGTGACTTCGGAGAAGAGAACAAGGACTACACTAAAAAGGATTCTTGCTGTTCGAGGTTTATCTCTAGCACAGTGTTTATGACGGACCAAGAAGCTCCTTCAGTGATCGGCAAGTGATGCCTTTGCTCCACACACCAACAGGCCAATCCAAAGGGGGAAAATGAACAAAAGGAAATGACAAAAAAAAAATTCATTTAGTTGAATTATTAAAAAAGAAAAACATTAAATGGATCAAACCATAATTGCCAAATTATCAATGAAATATGCAAGTGACCTTCTTTATGGTATTGAGAGACCCTCCACAGAGGTCTCGCCCTGAACCACTGGTCTAATAAACATCAAGTCCATTTATACTCAACATTTAATACGGATCCTAATACGGACAGAGCCTTCTGTCTGTGCTCTGTGTTCTTTGTTTTCCCATGTTTCCATTAAGCTTACAGGCCAAACAGAGCAGTACGACTGGAAACTGTTGGAGCAATGTGCCTGTTACTAACGGATATGTAGCTCTAGTGAGACACAAACAAGAAATAACAATGGCGGAACTTTTTGAAGACAAATGTGACGTATTTGATGACCTCACCGACCACTGCTTCCGACAGCACTGACTCTGTTTTTGTGTTTTTTAGAGGAGGTTTCATGAGCAATATTTCCCCCACAGTCTCCGTGTTTGTTTTTGAGTTTGTTGTTGTCCTAAACTTTTAACTCTACGCTGCCGTTTAACTCTCAGTACGTTTACATTTTTATAAGTTAATGGAGTATAAATGGGACTTTAGAGGGTCCTGTGTTCCAGCAGCTGTCAGATATTTTAATAGATCATTTTTTGTCCTTTTTCTGACCTGATTTAGTTTTATTTAGCATATTTGCCCGTCACATTAGAAACAGGTTTAGACATTACAAACATATTGATTCGTTCAATCTTCAGTTGAATAGACACTTCCCTCAATATCATAGTGAGCTACATGTGTTTTTCTGATACATTGTCTCTTCTCTTGTTCTCTTCAGTTTTCCTTAACATGCTATGACTGATTAGATTATTAAAAAAAAACAATAATCGGGTAGGACTGCATAAGTTTAATCAACTTCATCCTACAACCTTTTGAACAAGATATATATAATTTTTAAGTTGCTACAGAGCTGTCTTTTGAATTGTTTTCCTCACTAAGCACATTGTATAATGGATTTGGTTCCGTATCTGTTAACCTATTCAAATAAACCTAAAATTAAAAAAAGAAACGTGTGAACTTAAAGGGGGGTATGTGGGCTTCCCCTTTTCTGAAATATGAATATGAAGGAACAATGTTGCATGCTCAGACTAAACGTGCAGATTTTCAAATGGCTTCATCTCCAAAGGTATAGAAATCCTTGTATCTGTCTGAAAACTGGTTAAAATGGTCTGGAAAAAAAGAGGAAAAAAAATGAGCACCAGATCTTCTCAAGATCATTATATGACTTGCTGAAATGACAAGATCATCAAATAAAGATCTCAAAACTGCCTGACTTGTTAAAGGAGCGTGCCTCAAACACTAAGGTCTGTCCATAAATGGGCCACTAACAGACTTCCAGAGGGCTGGCCAATCAGAGTGAAGGAGGTCTGTGGAGTAGGGAGCCTTAACCCTTTACTGCCTGAATTAATTTACAGCTGTACAAAAAAAAAAAAAATAATAATAATAATAATTTTGTGTGTGTTGTTTTTTTTAATTCTTGCACAGATGCTGAATTGAGTAGAGATTGTACATTTGGCTGTAGATAGAGCAACAGGTATAAATGAGATATATAATATACTTTGGTATAATAATCTCATCCTCTGACCAATGTATTGAGAAATAATGTATTTGACTGGGAAAAAGTGTATTTGATGTGACAGTATTTGGTATATGAATCAACTGGTATTTTACAAAGGTCAAGTAAGGTGTTAAAGAGGAAGAAGCTAAACCCAAGAGGCTGAAATAAGAGTTTTCTAAATCACCAGTATGAGAACAATAGTGCTGTGAATCATGCAAAGATACTATTGGGCATTAGAGAGACTGAGTAAAGACTAAAGGAAAGCACAATACCCCCTCTTTAAGTTTGGTCCCTGCGACTGAAAATAAAAAAAGATCTAGATTACAATGACTCAGCATACACTTTCTGTATTCATGAATAAAACAATTCTAATAAATAACCTGACAAATCTTCTATTTGTATTTATTTTTAGACAGAGCAGATAAAGACGTGTTATGGAAACGCCTGCCAGACTCAAACCAGGCATGAATCCTAAACACCCACCTCATCAGCGTTGACATCCTGACACCTGCTGCAAGACAATTAGATCGAGAAGAAAACAAAAGCTGACACAACTTATTACTTGCCAAAGCTACGACTCCAGCCCCAAGGACGTTTGTGGAAATCCACAGATATGTCTTGTTCGAGACTTTATTCAGCTCATACACCAATTAACTCCTCCATTCAACACTAATAAGTCACATTATTATTCCACCTGGAACTCAGTGTGTACTTCATTTACAGCCTGCTGATCATCCTTCAGCTCACACAACCCACTGAGCATGAACTGTTCCCTTGATGAATCATTTACGCGGGTTAAATGATACGAGTCAAACATAAAAAAGTATTAGCAGAGTTTCCGAGCTTTTCACGAACAAGCGTAAATCATTTATGAAGGTAAACAGGAACCAGTGGGCGCTGAGGCAGAATGAACAAGGTAGACTGAAACAGAGAGAGAGAGGGCTGAAGTCTGAGTATTGGAGTACAGACCATGAGAAATAAAAGTTGAAATCTATTTTGAACCCTCTTAACTCTGAAGGATTGTAGACGTTTGGATCCAAACTGAACAGGAACAAACCTGCAGACTGAAAGCAGTGGAGTGGCCCCCCCCTCTCCAACATTAAGTATCTGATATACGGACATGCTGCACGTGTGTGTGAGCAGGATACATTTCTCCTGTGTCCTTCAGAGTTATTATTCTGTCCATCCCCTTATTCTCCATGCCAAGAATAATTTAAGGGGGGAACAGCTACGCTCAGTAAGGCCACCTGCTCCTGTTAGGCACAGAGTGAAGCCCTGATAATGTACACAATGGCTGTTTTCCAAACTGCCTACTACACTAGTGGTGCCAACTACTTCAGCTGAAATTCAGTATGTAGTAACAGTATGCGAAAACTTGAGAGATCTGTAGTAAACTACAAGTTCTCGGATGTTTCTACTGATCCGAGAAATTTCTCAGTCCGCAACGGACCAGTCTACCTGACATACTGTTTCCCACAATGCACGGTGCTAATGCCGTTTGTCAATTTGGGGGCGCTCAGGTTGAGGTGAATTACTGACACCTACTGGAATAAATCAGCTCAACTACAACACAACAACAAAAATGTGAAACGGTCCCAGAGATAAAAGTGAAGTGACAGGAAAGAAACAGCTGTAAATCTGCTCACTTCATCATGAAAGAGCTGTTTACTTTTACCAAATTCATAAAAGCCCGTACATCTTTTAACACTTCTTATTTTCAACTTACAGCCTACGTGGATAATGAGGACGCAGTTTTTCCACCAGCTGTAAAAATAACAATAAAAAAAAAAAAGTCAGTTGGTTTCAGATTTATTTTCAATACACAATAACTTTTGGTGCAAGGTTAAAAATCAAATATGGGGATTTTGCTGAAATAAACTTCTATACCTTTGCAAATTTTTATTAAATCAGGACTTTAATCTCTCCCTGAATTTGTTGTTTTTCTAAATAAATCAAAAATGTTCCTTGAAACACTAAAAATAATGAAAATACAAAAAGAAATATCAAAAAATTTACAACTACTATTCCCTTCCCATGCTTATTTTCATTTATTTATTTTCCTTTGTATCTCATTGAAATCTAATTTAACTTATCTACTTTTACTCTTCCTGTAACTTCACCACTGATTAATATGGTAAATTAATGACTGAAATTCCAAATGTACTCATGGTTTATTTATGATAAAGTTAAACACTAGAAAAAAAATCCATCAGCATCACTAAAGTATACGACTGAACAGGTCCAACAAAACAGTCACTCTCCATATTACATGTCAAAGCAGTCTGAAGTAGACGGTTTGGAAAACAGCCTGTGTCTGGTTTTGTCACAATAAGTAAAACCAATTTTTTTTGTGTGTGTGTTTGATCTTGAAACGCTTTTGTTGGTGCAAACTTTCAATAAAGTGCTCATTTTGGAACGGTCAAAACTTCTCTCCGGTTGCGTCATCCACTAAAATTTTCCTGGATAATGTAGGAAAGACCATGAAAGTTATGAAAAGATACTCAGAAAATAGCTGAGCTCCCATTCAAGTGATCTTTCTTTTAGAGAAGTTTAAGCCTGGTGGCATCACTGCAGCAGAAAATACTGTCCCATCATGAATCAACTATGTCCTGTCCTTCTGTCCCTGAGCACATTGATGCATGTGTCATGACTCACCATCCCCTGACGTTCATTGCACACCCGTACAAAACAAGATAACTGACATTAATTCAGCTGAGGAATGGTAAATTACAAGACAGTATTTGTAACTCAGCTCACAGAACCTGAGCAGAGGAAGCTGAGACTGATATATGTTGTGCTTAAATGTGAGATCAAGACAATTGTGTGCATTTCAGATCATGAGATCTAAGGTGGATATGCTGTAAAAATGTATTCTCACATTGTAGCCAGCAGTTTTTCTAAGAACTTTGTTCATTATTTTAGGCCAGTTGCAGTGGCGGTTTTTCCCGGAGGTCAAAGGAAGCCATGCTTACTCAATAAAATATTGCATGGAAGGAAAAATATGAATCATCCCCACTTTGTTGATTTACTGAGTTTTCGTCACTGTGTTGTTGTCAAAATGATCCACATGAGCCTCCTCTCTGGGTAAATGTAAAGCGCGAAACAGCGCCCCTGCTGTTGCAGCGCGCACAGTGTATTGCGGCTGTGTGAGGAGTGGAAGGAGCACAGGTTCCCTCTGCCTCCTTTGAAGGAAAAAAACGTGTCAGCCAATCAGATTCAAGTCAGGCTCGCAGTCGTCATCATTCAGTTGACGGCCAATGTATCATAAGAAAAAAATAAATAAAGGAGGCCAGAATCAAGTAGCATCTAACCAATCAAAAAGTATCTTTCTTACACTTCCTGTTCTGCATCTCTGACCACTAACAGCCAGCTTAACTGTCTTCAACAAACTTTACACTCCGGCGCTGCAGACAGACAGCGAGCTAAACTAGCGAGTGAAGATGGACGGAGATGGGGACCTCGAGTTTCTCGTAAGAAACGATCTTACTAAACTTCTTCATGTTTTTTTCTTTTTTGTTAAATCAGTGGCTTTATTTAGTTGGACGCAACTTCAGAGTTATATTATTATGACTAACTCATAAATGTCATATAATTAGGCTTTATGTTCTCGATTGCAACCCGACTGGCTTCCTCTGTTAAATTGGTCACGGGCCACCACTGGCCGGTTGTGACTTTCTATAGGCAGCTACCGCTTCTTGCAATTTTCACCTGGCTACAGCCAGAATGTTGCCGCTTAGAAAACAAAAATGAAGAAATGAAACTTCTCTCCTGAGGAAGACAACAAGGTGAAAGATTTAAGAAATGAACTTAAATGGTAAATTAACCACAAGGTGATTAATTGATTCCCGTAACCCAAAGTCATGCCCATTATCTATTTTTTGAAGCAAAAGCTTTCTGTCTCATCGGGTGAACTTACATGTAGATCGCTTAAATGACTGTCTGAGGTAACGTTTCGATGTTGAAATGACACGTCAGTGCTATGTTTGCATGCATGAAAACTGTGCGTGATCCACAGTGAGTAAATTTATTTCAAACCTGCACACAATATCTCTCACAACAATTTGATATTGCATTGGTTTGAAAAGGGGATGGATAAAGCAACGCTTACACTGTTCCAATCCTCTCATTCACCATCACGAAACACAATAAACATAAACAAAACAACAACAGGCCCCAACACTCTCTAACCAGCATGGGACTGATCAGACAATGAGAGTTGAACGTTGTTATTTCAATTCATTGATATCTTATTTCAGCTCAGAATAAACATCTTTAGAAAAATGGAGTAAATTTTCAGCGAGTACTTGACAACTAGTCAGAACAGGAACAGTCCATGCAAAGTAAATCTGAAGACAAATATCAGTTTTTTGTTGTTGTTGTTTTTTTTTGAGGGAAAAAGGGCCTCATGTTACGACGTACGTGTATTAGGGCCACATTAAGAATATATATATATTTTTTGTCTCATATTTTACTATGAAATTAAAGTCGAAATTATTTATTTTACTACGAGAATAAAGTAGAAGCCAAGTTGTATCGGAAGTTGGTAAGGAAACAAAAAAATCAGAAGAAGAAAAAGAAGAATGAAGCGAGGATGAGATTGCTGATGTGCTAAAACCCAAGTTAAAGTATAATTTGATGAAATGCTCTGTGGTCCTCAATTCCTCCTCATAGACTGTCCTCGATTATATTCCGACTTTATTCTCGTAGTAAATTATGTCATTATTTCCGACTTGAATCTTGCAGTAAAATAATTAATTTCAACTTTAAACTCGTAAAAATAATTAACTTTGACTATTTCTTGTAGTTAAAGAATTAATTTCAACTTTAATCTGGTCGTAAAATATGAAGTAAAAAAAGAAAAAGATTCTTGATGTGGCCCTAATACTCTGTCGTATCATATAAAGCAAAATTACTGAGTTTATAATTTTCTTAAAATCTCAATTTCTTTTCCAACATGTCTGATTAGAGTATTTGTTTTGATTTTTTTGTCTATTTTGTTGACATTTTTATATCAAACCTCATGGTGTGATGACACTGTTATGCTATTTAGATCACAGATATTTTATATGAAGCCTTTGGAATTCACTCTAGGACATGATTTGTTCTGGTATCTATTTATATTTTTATCTGTCGGCAGCACTGATGAATTTCTCTTGCAGAGCTCCAGGGAGTCCAGCTCATGACACTTTGGGATTATTTTTTGTTTGTTTGTTTTTGCATATTTTTGAGAATTAATCAGCACAAATGCTTTCATGACAGAGATTAGCAGGATGCGGGGTTACGGTGACATTGCTACAACAAAGCCTGATCTGGCAGGAAACACAAACGCTCACATCACACGGCTTCCAAACAAACCAGACACAGACAGTCAGTTTTCTGCTGCTCATCTGAAAGTTACACGGCCATGTGCTGCTCCTCCACCTTTACTTTGCACTATGAAAGAGTGAAAGGGAATCAAAAATCATTTTAGAGAAAACGACAGCGTCATAGTGTAAAGGGACTGAGATGTGAAATGACTCCACAAACAGAGAAGTCATGCTGTGAGCAATACAAGGTTCAGCAAACAAAGAGTGGAACAAGCCTGCAGTCAGACAGGGTGGAAAAGAAAATCCTCAACAATCACAGGTTGAAAACCTTCAACGATCCATACCAGCACTCAAACTACACTCAGTGAAGGTCACAGAGGATGTATCTCTCTCTGCTCGTTGGTAGAACCCTGTAGTACAAACTCCTCATAAAGCTCCGTGTGATGGAGAGTCAGAGATGAAGCTTTTGTCCCTTTTCATTCTTCTTCTTCTCTTTTCACAGCTGTCACTGAATAGATGTTGAAAAGTGGATCCAACAAAGCACAGACAGAACAGGCTGCTCACCAAACACATTGATTAATCCTGGGACTTGTTTTTTTTTTAAATGCACTCTTTCACCATGCAAAATTAGGAAAACTAGTAAAGGTTTGTATCCGAGGCAGGGCTTTGAACCGGTTTGCGGAACGAAACCGAAAACCATAAACTTTTCATTTCTAATGTTTCGGAGCAGAGCCGGAACGTTAAAATAATGGAAACCGGTTAATACCAGTATTTTTTCCATTCTTGACGTCTTGGTCTTGTAGCCCAAACACATTCCTTTTTTTTTTTTTTTTTGCAATTGCTCTTAATAATCAAACAACACCTTCTCTATGTAATTCACTTTAAATTATGTTTTTTTTTTTTTCTGTACAAACCCCACCTGAATGAATGCAGGAGCTGAAATAGCTGCATAAATGAGTCTGTTTAGACTCTGTTATTGTTTTTCAGACTAAGCAGTGTGCTGCTGTGATTGCACATTATGAACTTACCCAGTTGGAAGAAAAAATAGTTCCCACTGACTGTGTCTGATTTCAACATGAGCTCAATTGTCAAGTTCCTTTCCAATGTGTTCCTATTACCGTATTTTCCGCACTATAATGCGCATCGGATTATAAGGCGCGCCTTCAATAAATGGCCAATTTTTAAACTGTTTTCATATATAGGGCGCACCGCATTATAAGGCGCATAGAGTAGAAGCTACAGTAGTGGCTGGGGTTGTGTTATGCATCCACTAGATAGAGCTGCACTAAAGGGAATGTCAACAACAACAAAAAAAAAAAATCAGATAAGCCAGTCAAACTTTATTAATAGAATATGAACCAGCATTCTCGCAACTCCGTTCACTCTTAAAATGAATAAACAGCTGTTTTATTTTGTTCCCGAGGTAATGTCAGTGACGTAGTGTTTTCGCGACACAGTTCTTTTAACAACAGCAAGTTATAACAGATAGTGCAACATTTTTATCAGGTAGTGGAGGGGAACGTTTCCGAGATTCAGTAAATACGTAGAAGAAACAGTTCGATACCGTTACGGTAAATCAAATGTTAATAAAAGCACAATATAATGATGCTCGAAATAGTGCAAAGCAATAACAATATCTCAACGTTGTCTCTTACAAAGAGCCATTTTGGGGTCTTTACGCACACAAATAGTGTGGGACTCCTCTCTCTATCGTTCTTACCACTGTTACTTCGGCGACGCCTCTTGACTGCGGTCGCTACGATTAACCAATGTTTATTCATATTGTTACCAGCGGGAGCCTCCCCCTTTAAGGAGGTGGCATTATGGGTAGTGTGTGTGTGTGTGTGTGTGTGTGTGTGTGTGTGTGCATGTGTGTGTTGGTGTGTGTGTGCGCGTGCGTGTGTGCATGTGACGTTGTTGTAGTCGAGACGTAAGGCCGTTGAATGAGAGCAGAGGGGAAATATAACTGTTGTAAAGAAAAAGAAGATGAATGAAGTCCCGGTTCCACTCAAGATAACCCGACTCCGTCCTCCTAAGTGAAGGTGAATATTAGAACAGTAGACAAAACGAGCCGAGTCAGGTAATAACTTCATAACCAGCGGCTCTAAACCACGGTTAAGAGTCACGAGGCTGGGGAAAGCATCAATATAGAAGGCGCACTGTCAGCTTTTGAGAAAATTTAAGGCTTTTAGGTGCGCCTCATAGTGCGGAAAATACGGTCATTTTTTAAATATTTCTAAGAAATAAAAAAGCATAATTAGTATCTCAATTGTGATTTGAGAATATTTACTAGAGCATAAAGATCTAGTAGAGCCTGGATAAACACTGATCAGTTCTAGTAGTTTTACTACCTGTGCTTCTGATGCAGTGCAACAACTTAAGGTTACATTCTATTAAATTTTAGCTTTTGTTGTCATGAGTTGTGTTCTTTGACATCTCTGAGCGTGGTTTTTTTGGAAGGTGGCTGTATACCAGTGTTAAATACCTTATACTGGTTTAACATGTTCAGTGAGAGCACCCAGATTTAAGAGCTTTCACATATCAGACACCAGCATCTTACTGACACCATTTGACACTTGAGAGAGTAATTAAAGTCTACGTCTCTCCGTGATGGTCCCCATGTGCGTGTTAATATCCAGACGTGGAGATGAACCACGTTTGACAAAGTGCTGAGGTTATTCGCTGCGTTGAACAGTTTAGTCCACATCTGTCACATTAATAAAAAGTGTTGCTGAAAAGGTCGATGTTAATTTCACACTCAGCGCCGCGTAAAGCAGGAGTCAGAGAGTGGCCAGCAGGTGTGCAATCCTCTAATCTGCGATGTCACGCTGATGTGCGGCGATAATGAACAGGGAACTATGCTAAATGGCTTTGACAGTATCCAGATCTACTCGCTGGGTTTAATCGCGCGTTTTTTTAGAAATAACGGCACATTGAAAGTGTTCAAGAAGAATGTGTCATTTATTATCATTAAGCAGCGTCAAGCTGAGAGGCAGCATGACTAATGAGGTACCTGTGATCTGTGATAACTGATCCAGGTGACACAGATCCAAACTCAAGAGCTCAAAGAGACTGAAGGATTTCACTCAGAGAACTGATGTTTAAGTGCTCTTTTTCAGTCAAACTACAGACAGAAACACAAAAAGATAAAGCGATGAAACTCTGTGAACCGCTAATCCTGACAGAACGCGTCACCTTACGCTCGGCTGTGACACAATAATGAGGAGTTTCAATGAGCTCTGTGTGATCAGCTTCATTTCTAAATGTTGGAAAATGAAAGAGAACAAGAGAGGAGAGATCTCAGCTTTTGACATTTTAACACAAATGGTTCGGTTTCATTATTCATGGTGAAGGACTGAATACGAGAGCGAACAAACGGAAGTATAAAATATGAGCTGGGACAAATCACAGAGTGATGTTTGAAAGATAAAAGTCTCTTTTCCTTGAATTAAAATCCATCTTCACGCTGCAAAAACTGAAATCTAAGCAAGTGGTTATGTCTCATTTAGAGCAAAAACTGTCTTATTACACTGAATAGGAATCTGATTCACAGAAAATTTCATATTAGTGCATATTTAAGACAAAAATCATGCCTGACTTGCTCTTAAATTATTCTGATCACAAGAAACTTGTCATGTAGTTTTTACAGACTCATTAGCATACATTTACCCCCTAATAGCAAGTAATTCATCTATCAATTTTGTCCTTTTTAAGTCTTTAATCAAGACATTTTCTGGACTTCTTAGTGACTGTGGCTCATATTATGTCTAATAGGACTTTATTTTTGTCGAAATGAGAAATAACCACTTGCTTGGATATCAGTTTTTTTCAGTGTCACAAAAAGCTCCCCGATTCTTTTGATTTTCGAAAGAACAGATGTACTCAGTGCACTCAGACCCAACCAGACTCAGGGAACTCACATCAATCTGTAAACTACCCTCCATCAGTCTAACCGGTTTCGAGAAGCCAATGAACCACTGAAGCAATTTATCGAAGGTCGATCAATCAGTAAGGCAGCCGGCTGGTAAATTTGCATGTGCTGGGTCTGGGTTAATGGTAAATTGGGTCCATTTTAGCCAAAGTGCTTGTCATTTACCCTTGTATGCATGCGAGAGCACACTGGCATACTGATGGCTGCAGGACTCTCAGCTCATCAGAGAAGCTTTTCTAGCCTGAGGTTGGACCCAAGAGATGAGAGTTCTGATATAATTTGTCTTTTCTTTTTGAATACATGCATAAACTTCCTATTAAAAATACATTTTAAATCACACCATATCAGAAAGACCAGTGTGGCTAACATTTTAACCCTGTGGTGCATAGTGGTCACTACAGTGGACACCTATTTAAAAGTTATTTACTCCTAAATTCAATGGTTCATGTGGTGGAAATTCACATTAACCCGTGTCAGGATATTTTTATTCTTCTTAGGGCCTGAAAATATGTTTTCAATTTTTTTTCCAAACATATATATATTTTTAAAAGCTATAGACAAACATTTGAGGGTGAAAAAGCGTATAAACTATACATTTTTCAGTGTTAAAATACTTGGAAGAGAGTTAAAATATTTCCCAAAGCATTAAAAAAAGATTACTCATGCAAAGTACCACAAAAAAAAGGAAATGAAAAGTTTAAAAAAAGTCACATTTACATAAAGTTCACATATTTTTATGTTGAATGCTCAGTTGAAAATATTTTGGGAAAAAAAAAATTGTTTTTTTCATGCTTTAAACAAATAAAAACACTCAAGGGAAAAATCCTGACACTGATTTTCATGAATCAAGCATCAGAGGGTTAAAGAGGGGGTATTGTGCCTTTTCTTCTGATTCTGTATTATGTCCCTCTGGTTCCCCCATTGTAGCTTTACATGAGTCAGAGCCCAATGGATTCTTATTTTTCTCTCACTGGTGATTTAGAGAACTGTTATTTTAGCCTTTGTGTGAAACGCTTCATTAAAACTGCTGTCTCTTTAAGGTTCCTCAATCCACGAACCCAGTTCCCTCTGATTGGCTGGCCTCTGGAGATCTATCAGAGGTGGACCTTGGTGTTTGAGGCCCAAGCATCGTATGAACATCCAAAATGGTTTATTTTACTACACATTTGAAATAAAGGAAAGCAGAGTAACCCCTCTTTAAAACATATGTTAAGCATATTTCAGCAGAAAACCCATTAGATGCTTATATATAAGGAAAAATTGTCTCTTTTCAGCTTGATTCAGCTTAAATGAGCGAGAGTGAAAGCACTTTGTATCTATGAACAGTAACTCTGAGAACCATCAAAAGAAGATGAACAGATACTAATCCAGTGAAATGACAGTTTTTATTTTGCAGACAAATCTAGACGAGCAAATTTTGCTTTCCTTTGGAATTAAACATGCTTGTTTTTTCAAGTTACTGATTGAACTGTAATTAGTGCAGCTAATAAAAAAAGGAAGTCTTAGCTTGTTTTCTTTTTTTTCTGTTGGCTACACTGAAGAAAGAAACAATAACCATTATCAGCCTGCGGTCAGATGATACTAGAATAAATGTGGATGGATGTTACATTTGACGGGTTTGTTCAATTTGACCCTGTCCACAGCAGCAAGATTGAACAACAAGATTTTCTTTGTCGAGCTGATTCATTTCTGGTGGTAATGGAGATTTGTGGAACGATTTCTTCTTCTTTCTCTCTGATTTGCTCTGAAGTGTCAGTTTGTCTATTTTTGTTCACTTTCTGCTGAGCAGCAGGGTGTCCAGAGGAAGCTTGACTCAAATCTCACTCATCTCTTCCATCATTTTTCTTCTGGTATGAAACAGCAGCTGGGATGTCAGTTCTGATGCTGTTTTCTTTTTCAGCAGAGACAAAAATTGGGAAATCAGTGGTTTTCAATCAGTTTATGCCCCATGAATATTACTGTTAGTGCTTTCTGAAGACTTTGACCAACTTTAATGATGATTATTTGCTCTTAAACAGGGACAAAACAGCATGAAACCTACGGCTACATGCTGTTTTAATGAGTGGTTACTATTTTTTCACCCACAAGTTATTATTCGAACACTTATGAGTTTAATATGCTGAAAATCATGAAGTGTCTGTGTCTTAAAAGGACAAAATAAAGTAGGTTTTGGTGATGCTGCTATTGTAAGAATTGATGAATAAATTTATTTGGGTGTGCCAAACTGAAATTTCGACCTTCCATCAGACCAAAACTAAGGTTTTCTTCAACTCCCATCCAGCGTTGGGCCTATAACTGAAAAAAGTAGTATATTACAAATTACTCATTACTCTCTTTATAAGTAATATTATCATTTTGATTATATTGATTATGTCTGAGTATATTTTTTCTAGTGTTATTTTTGTCTGCCAGCAAAAAACTTATGTCATACTTGGATACTCTACAAAGTTTTTAACTGTTTTTCACCTGCTTTCTGACAACCTCTGCTCTCTTTTTTACTAAATCCTTGTAGCACTTTGAGATTTCTTGGAAATGAAAAGTGCCTTAAGAATGAAATGTATTTTTATTATTTTTATTTCTCCTTGTGATTCTGAGTTTGACCTCTATGTCAGGATTGAAATTGCCGATGTGTTATTACTGCAGCCCATGAATCAACCAAAGATACAGGCTACATGAAATACACATCTGAGAACGAGAGACAATGTTTTTAAAGCCAGTTTAAGTTGATATAAGTTGAAACAGATGCAGTGAAGGGACAAAACTTACAACTGACACTGATCCTGTCATCTTTCCTCTCCACAAAATTAATTATAAGCATATTTCCAGCCATTAAATGTGAACTTGTACTGCTTCATCCTTCAAGATAGCCAGGGTTGCCAGTTATGTTTGACAACAATAGTAAAAACAAGCCCATTGGCCAAGAAAACTCCCTGTATTGGCACCTAAAAGATGCTCAGTTTGGACAGAAAACAGCAAACCTGGCAACCATGACTTGAGCTCCCTTGCTGTTTGGCTGACAAACATGATGACATTGATCTGTGGATTGTTGTATTTTAAATCAGTAACAACACAAAGGGAGTAATGAGACACTTTTTGCGCTAGAGATAAGATTTCAAGAGTTATTTGTTACACTACGAGTTCCTCGTAAGCAGTAATATTTGATATATAATATATAATATAAGTAATAGTTACAGCAGTGTAGATGATGGTTTGCTGTGCTCTGTAGCCAATCATATCAGTCTCAGATAGGTTCAATAAATGGTGCTAAAAAATTGTGACACTTTTTGTTTTGTGAACTCAGCTTGTAAGGATCAGCAGCTTTCATGAGGAGGGTAAATCTGTGTATCATCAGCAAAAGACTGAGAAATTACTCCATTATTTCATCATATTTCTGTTTCTGACACCATTGCTATAAAAGCCTCTTCCTTTCATTCTCAGGTTTGTTTGATCCAAAAGTCTCTACAGGACTTATGTCATCAACAAGAAGCTATAATAACTAACGCTCTTATCAAGCTGAAGAAAGCTGAAGAAGAAGTAGCAGGAGCAAGAAGAAGATTGCTTTTAGTTAGTTCGTTATTATGAACTAGCCTGCTGGTCTTTCAGAACTGTGTAGCTTCTTCTACTGCATCAAAAACATCTCTGCTGGCAAAGGTGAGAACAGTTGTGGCTCAGTGGTGCAGTTATCATCTCTCAATTAGAAGGTCAGGGATTTGATCCAAGCTCCACATGCCAAAGTGTCCTTCAGTACATTAACTCCAAATTGCTAGCTACAACTGATGGTCCCCTTCTATCACGGTGTGTGCCATCTGTGTGTGAATATGTTTGTGTGATGAACGAATGAGACGAGCAGTGTAAAAGCACTTTGGGTGGTCGAGAAGACCAGGTTCAATGACCTATTGCTTATTAACGTATGAATGGTCCACTTGGTTTGGATGCTGCAGTGTAGATCACATCAGAGAAGATGATGGGTGAAAGTGAGGTCCACTGCTTCTCCTAAGCTGGGTCAATAGTAAGGATTACTACAGTGATTCTCAAATGGGGGTATGTGGGAGTACTGCAGGGGGTACGTGACAAATGTTAAAAAGAAATGTTGCATCATGAAAAATTGAAAAAATAAAAATTCTGATTAAAAACAACTGCATTTAATTTTCATGTCTCTGCAAATGAACTAAGTCACTTTTTCCAAATTGAGCGTATTCATTCGTTGCAAACCCACTTGGACCAGACGGCCTCTGTCCGATGACGTCAATTGTTTAGCAACGGTCACGTACATTTGCATGCTGATAACAGCACAACCAGGAGGATAACAATGGACAAGTGGTTGAAACAAAACAGATCAGTGCGGGAAAATGGGGTGGATGATGAAGAAACTGTCAAAAAGAAAACAAAAAGCAATTTTCCAAAACATCATCAGTATCTGACCGAATATGTCGTTTAGGAAGTTAGTTGTACAACTTCTGATCTTTCTGAAGCACTGTGTTTTTTGCAGGAATATATCAAAAAGCCTGATGAAACCAGCTCATCTTCAACGGCACCTCAATATAAAACATCCATGCCACATTGGTAAACCACAAGAGTTTTTCCTGAGAAAAATTTCTGAATTTAAGTCATGTCAAGGAACAATAGGAAATGCCTCAACATCAGTCAAAGCATTCGAGGCCTCCATCAAAAGTACTAGCTACCTCAATCTTTGATTATTCCTGAAAAATATTGCCCTACAAAAGTATAGAATTTAGTCATCATTTATTTCTAAGTTATGACTCTGTGAAAACACTTGCATACATTTATTTGTGTTATCTTCTCATATTGTTTCTTGAAAATGATTCCCAGCTGCACAAGGGGGTACTTGGCTGAAAGTGTTTTCTGAAAAGGGGTACACAAGCCAAAAAGGTTTGAGAACCCTTGGATGACTACATGGATGTGGAGGTGCATTGTAGCAAGTTAGTTTTATCTAAAAGTAAAATACTTCAATGTTCAGTCCCAGATACATTCTTACTTGAACCCCTGAAACTTTCCCTACCAGTTTGGACTAAGGTTGCAAAGGGATGGAAAACTTATGTTGCAATTCTGGAAAATTCCCATAGGGATTTAAGTTCAGAAATATTGCAAATTTTCAGGGTTTGTCACCATCAACTTAAATGAGTTTTTCAAAAACTTCTTGGGAAATTTTGGCTTTTTCCTTTTATTTTTGGTATCAACTCAAATGATGTTTTCAATTCAGCTGTGCACCATGAGTCACAAATGCAAACAATTCCAAGCACATTTGATCATCAATCACTACTTTACGCTTTCACTCATTTCCATGCAGACTGCTTTTCTGGATTTGGAGTCCAGAAGTGTTGTCAAGGTAAGTTTAGTTGATAGTATTGAGGTAAATACATTTGATGGTGTGATTTAACCCTAAAGGCAGAGTATACAGGCATTTTTGATAGATTTTGTTTGGTTTTCTACACACAACATCTAAACTTGTCTCTTCCTCTGTGGCTCAGTGTCAGCTGCTGCGCATGCTTACTGCCCCTGATCGTAGCTAATAGCATGGCTAACAGTTGTAGCTTCGTTCACATGATAATCTCAGGCCATGAAGCACAACATTATGTAATAAATGTGCATTATGTAACGATGAGATAAATTGTCACTTTATTATGGAATAACACCGCATTTCGTAGTAATCTGCCATATTTTGTAATAAAACTCTGTTTTCAACTTTGCCGCATAATGTAATAAGTTCTTACATACTGCTGCATAATGCATTCCTGCATTTTCCAGATTAATAAAAATGTAACACCCACATTTAGTAATTACTGACACAATATGGAAGAACTATCACACAATGCAGCAAAGTTTGTTACAAATTGCAGTTAAGTATTTTATCACAAAATGTGGCAGATAAATAGAAAAATGCAGTATCATTACACAATGAAGTAAAAATTGGTTATGTTATTATGTAACGTTATTTCAAAATCTGGTCAGATAAAAAAAAAAAGTGCCCTGAAGTTGTGATATCATGCCAGCACTGATATATAAAATGTTTGTCAATCAGTATCCTGAGAATTTGATTGTGGATTGGATACTTGTACAGATCTTCGCGCCACTTACAGCATTTCTTCTTTGTACTTTCCAGAACATGTTATATTTTGTCACAGATTGAACATTGTTGTTGGTATGAAGAATCCATGTTTCTCAAGGTAAAACAGGCTTTTAACTCTGATGGTTCTCTGCCGCTGTGACGGACCAGCATGCCATGGAGCCATGAGTGAGTGGTTGAAATTGGATTTGAAATCCACCACAGCTCTCGATAATGTGACCTCCAGAGAGGCTACATGACCATCTGCTGTGGGACCTGAGTGGCTCCCCCCAGCCGGTGCTGCCCACTGTTTCCTCTCTCTGTGTCTTCTTCTCTCACTGACTCAGTCTGTGTAACTTAAGGCCTTCAAAGTGTGGAGTTCACTCATGTGAAATCAAGCTCTGCATGTTTCAAAGGGAAGGGAGAAAGTAGATCCTCTGACTGTGAGAAGGAGTGAAGGCGTGACAGACATTTTGATACATCTAAAAAAAAAAAATGCACATGATCTCTTAGCAGTGATACAACCATCTAAGGGGCTGCTTTGGAAACCCTCTTAATTCCTGCCACACCTGAAACCAGCAAAGAGGAGGAATTGACCTAGAATATATGGAGTGAAAAGCAGTGTACACCCCTAAAACATGCTCACCTGTCAGTAAATAAGTCCCATCCCTGAGTTTGCAAGATTGTGTATAACTCTTGTGTTGTATTCACAAAATGACATAATTCACACTGGTGAATTTCAGGTGTAGTCAACATAAAGACAAATGACTTAATCACTGACATGTTTAACCACTCAACGCACTTCACTCTCGTGTTCACTCGAGTTGAAAAATCTGGATTTGAGCAAATTATTTACACAGCAGCAGCCAATCAGGGTTAAGAGCCTACGTGACTAATGATGACAGCGAGCTGACAGACATGAATCCATTCATTAAATATGAGACAAAATGGTTCAACTAGAGTGACTGAATAAAAGTGACTTTTAATGAATTAAAATGTGGGAATCAATAATTAATGCCAGCTAATGGTTGGTTGTACTCTCAAGTTAGCACAACCTACAAAACCTTACAGACATGAGGGCTTAGTCTGACTGGATGACAAAAGGCTGGGTGGAGGTTTTTTTTCTCCCTTTTCTAATATTTGGATTTTTGTTGATGTACACACAGATAGTGTCATTGTTTCTGTTTAGTGTTGTTACATTATTTGTTGGTTGATATTCTCTTACATAAACTTTGTGTGTTCAGCTCAGCATTTTATCTAACCATATATTGCCTGTGTGTTCCTTTACA
Source organism: Thalassoma bifasciatum (assembly GCA_008086565.1). Lineage (NCBI taxonomy): Eukaryota > Metazoa > Chordata > Actinopteri > Labriformes > Labridae > Thalassoma > Thalassoma bifasciatum. The sequence continues at coordinate 23,394 of RPOG01004109.1, read as the reverse complement.
GCCTTGTACAGATATGATATGCATATGTAGCTGCATGCCCAAAACAACACACACTCACTTATACAGTACACAGGTGTTTAGTTAAACTCAACCTCTGTACAGGTGTAGCCAATGAATGTATTAAAACTGCAATATACCCGGGTATCAGAGCTCATTCTTTGGGGAGAGACCAGTGCTGTAAACTTTACCTGTGACCTGAATAAATGCTGCACCGAACAATTGTTCCTCTTCATGTGATTCTTGGAAGATGATCATCTAAAGAATGGGGTAATTCTAACAATGGGACAGTCTAAATATGATCAAAGCAGCTGCACCAAAAGTAAAAATAAATACATAAATAAATGAATAAATATCAACACTGAAGAAAAAAGAGTTGTAAAGACCAAACTTAAGGTTGGATCCAAACTGGTAAAATGTGTGTTTCGCCCCAGCTTTATGTCGCCCTAAGGGGTTAATGACAATCTACTAAAGACTCATAAAATACAGAAAAGTCTTATTCAACAAGCCCCAGTGGTCACTCAAGTGAACTGCAGTTCAAGTGTCTATAGCCTACATCATAAGTTTCTTACAGTTATAGGAGACTAATGATGAGCTTCAAAACAAGATGATGTTGCTAAACTTAATTTTTTACCGAGTAGCAACCTCAGGTCGAAAACAAAAACAAAACAGAACAGAACAAAAATTGAGTTTATCAGATTTTAACTTATTGCTCTCTCCAGAATTATTGGAAAGCTATAAAAAAAGGGGAAAAACACCATTAAAGCAATTTTTAAGCAAAAATTACAGAAGCCCTTCTTGTTGTTCTTTTGAGATAATGACTCATTTTTCTTGTAATCTCGCAAAATCAAAGCTTATTTTGTACAGCGGTAATACTAGCACTCACACCATGATGTTGTTTTAATTATTTTCATTTTTTGTCCTGTGTACTTCTGCTTTTACTCTTGTTGTAAAGTTGTTGTAAAGTGACCTTGAGTATACAGAAAGGCACTTTTTTCAAAATAATAATTATTATAATGAAAAGGGGTCGTTATCTACATGGATGGATAGATGGATAGATGGATAGTACTTTTATTGATTCCTTTAGTTGTGTCCATCAGAGAAACTGACATCTCCATCACATTCACAGCACTGTACACATACACAATAGGCAATCAAAAAGAATCAACACCACTAAATAAATAAAAAAAAAATATATGAAAAAAAATAGAGATAACGATAAATAAATAGAGGTTTGAGGTATATTCAACAATAATATAGCAATAATAATAATAGTATCTCAAGAAAACAACCAAAATTAACTTGCTTTCTTGAGAAAAAAAGAAAAAAATTATGATACAAAATCATGGCTTTTTGAGGCTTCCATTTAAATTAAACATCAGTCTGGTATAAAAATAACTTCGGTCTGAACAGCTTATTTTTCTGACAACACTGTGCATGAGTGATTTCTCTAAGATGATAGCATTTTAGAGGAAATTATGATCGCAAGTTTGCCCAATCAGAGACGCAGCTCAGGTAAGAGGGGTCTGGCACCCTGTAGCTGTTAGTAAGGAGACACAAAGCTTGACTCTTGAGTCAGCACTTTCAATAAGGCCCCTGAAGACAGTAGGTTCCGTATCAGACACATATAGATGATGTCCTGGAGACTACGTCCATCTATCACAGTCTATGACTTCAACCTATGCCCAATGAACTTGAAAATGTATGTAAAGTAGTTTTGAAAAATTTGGTTCAGAGAATTTTAGAAGGCAAACCAACTCCTCTTTTATCTCCCTGTTGTCCTTTCACATTTATTTACACAGCGAGGATGTAGCCTGAGGGTTATACTTTTTTCATTTCACCTCATCCTGGTCACAGAATATGTTTCTGTGTAAGTGTTTTTCTCTGCCATTGCACTTTATCTCAAACTCAACCAGGTAGGCAGGGTGGAAATAGAAAATGCAGGGAAGGCAAATCAGCATTTCTGCCTGACAAACATCCTCAACCCTGCAGTTTAAAATCCAAAAAAGAGGAATAGGGAAAACAGAATTCTTCAAAGAAATATTTTCTTAACAACTGTTCGCAAGTGTTTGTTTCCTCTGTATCTTTTCGTCTATGCAGCGTCTGGTGTCTGATGGCGGAGTGCACTGGCAGAGAAAGTCCACAGTGTGTCCAGCTTCAGTGTGCCACGTTCTGCTGGCTAATGTGAGACCCACAGTGAGTCTTTAAACCATCTGCTCTGAGACCTGACCATCTAAATGCCTGGCCAACCCTGTTAAAATGTTGGCTGAAGGCTCTTTTCTCTCTCTGTCCTTCTTTTTCCTCCCTCTTTCACTCACTCCCCATCACATAGCCCCCCACCCCCTGCTCCCTCTCATTTGCTTCATCTTTTCTCCCCTCCTCTGCTCGCCCTCTCCTCTCTAACCCTCTCTCCTCTGTCCGACTCTTTCCCTGCCCTCACTCCCTTTATATCTCTCTCTCTTCCCCCGAGGTGGAACTACCAATTATGATAAAATGAACCGTGACAGCCCGGACATCTGCTGAAGAGTGGACTCTATTGAGGGGATTCATTCTGTTGTTGCTGAAATACAGAGAGAAGAGCGGGATGATAAAATGAGACAGCTGACGACCAGGTCACAGTCAATACCCGAAAGTAGTCAAATATGAAAAGCTCATGAAAAGCAGTAAGAGTGAAGCTAAACAAGGGAGCTGGGACCTGCAAACTTTATTAAAACACTCAGCTGTAAAGGGATTCACCTGAGTAAAAACACTGAAGCCATATTAAGACTGTCTGGAGGGGAAAAAATGGATGACATGATTGCTCCTCTAAAGTGAAGCCAAACATTTTGAGTGCTTTCTGATGATTGGCTATGGTGAAGTTCTCAAGCCCCACCACTATCGTTCACGGGTAGTAATTAAGTCAACAATAAAATAAACAGATCCTCCTCATATTTTTTTTTTATTTATCTGGTTGCAGTCAGCACAGTTGTTAGCTACAGTTAGTTAGTATCATATATGGCCAAGTTTCCTTTTTTTTTGAAACACTGAGTTTTTTCACTACCAAAGCTAGGCAGGTTTATTCCAAACACATCCTTTTATGCAATGAGCGTTTCATTTATAGAGTCTAAATCACAGACTGTATATGGAATGGACAACGTGACTTCACCTTTTACTCTGCATGGCTTTTAAGCCAAAATATCCCCATCAGAGGCGCCACCATTTTGCAGCCAGCGTCCGTGCAACTCAGGATCTGTGTTAAGCTGGGTGATAAAAAGTTTATTTATTTATTTATTTTTATAGATCTAATCTCTTCTTGGCTCTTCTTCTTGACAACGTTAAGTATTCCCAAATTATCTACCAAAGAATGAGAGCTGTAAATCATTGTGATATGTAATTTAAAACTCAGTCAATGCCAAATAGCAAGTGGAAAACTTCTCAGAAAAAAAAGGACTTGAATGTCATGCAGTCAAACAATATCTTCATATCATAACAACATATGAATATGAGAAACGTTTCTTTGACGTATGTACAATTTTTAAAGTTTAACATCAGCCCCATTCAAATTAATGGAGATACAGAGGTTTTTTTTGTTGTTGTTGTTGTTTTTTAGCTTTACAGCAGCCAGTCACCAGGAGGAACAGCTTTTGTGGCAACCTTACATCAAGCTGAGCTAGATTACCTCCATTTATTTTTTAAGTATATGGTCTGAATCAAAAAGTTACCAGCCTCAAAAGATCCATTATCCTTAATAAAAAAATAAGATGTTAGCATTTCATGAAATACACAATCAAGGTTGGTATGTTGTGTGAAATTTTGATAAATACATATTTTGATGTTTTTCAAAACATGTAAACCACTTTTTAAATCTAATTATACATGGACAAAATATCAAAAGTGTGTGTACTTCATTCAGAACTGAAGCTGGAACAGAACCTGGAGAAATATCTTCAAAATAATCTGTAAAAGAGTTTGTTTGTTTTTTAATATCTTGAAGACTATGTTTTTCCGGAGTTGCCTGAAAACTTTTTTTTGCAACTGCTTTTCCTTTGATGTACAATGAAATCAGGGTTTTGAACCAGAACTTTCCCCAGTTGGTTCGTTCCAAACAGAAACAGTACTTTAACATTTTCAGTTTTCAGTTCCACCCCAAAGTTTATGTACGTGAACTGGTTAATATCATCTCATGTCAGGATTTGTCAAGACAAGACTACAATTCACCAGGCCTGTGCATTATCAGGGGTTGACTTTAAGGTCAGTTGGCAACCGACCCATACGGCAGATCTTTCTGTACTCTGCAACTGGGGTTGATTGGCAAGTTTGGCAAAAGACTGAATTATTATATCAAATCGTATCCCAGCAAATTCCAGCTGTCTCACCATTGTGACTGAAATTTCCTCTGCCTCTTGTTTACATTTTGAGACCTTGCCCGGCTTTTGACCAGAAAACAGAGGTTTGAAAAATATCATACTTTTAAGAAGAATGAGAAAAGGTACTATGTTGTTTAAACCTTAAGTTTTAGGATATTTAACATTTCATTTTCATTCCTGGCAAGATGGCAAATGTTTCTAGTTTTTGCTGGTTTTTTTTTTTCGTTTTCCAACTACTATCACCCTTTAGGACCAGACTTATGTTAGGATTACAGAAAGGGCAGAAAAAAAATTCTTGGTTGGATTGTCATCAGGAAGGTTTTTTTTAAGTTTTGCATTCACAGAAACATTTGAGGTTATCTTTTAGCTTCCATTTTTTGATATGAGCAGTAACAAAACCTTCCTGTTTTGACGTCTTTGGTTTCCAAGTCTTAATGGAGGGTTATTCAGCTTCCAGGACGGACAGTAAGAGCCTGACATCAGCTCAGGTTCAGAGAACTGGAAAAGACATCTATAGACAACACTGTAATCTTTGTTTCTTATGTTTTGCACAGCTTTACCTTTGACATCCAGCACTGTGATTCTTTACTGTCCATCACTGGTTTTAATATCAACCTGGAATAGAGGAAACTGTTTTAAAGCTTCAAATATACTGAGATGTATTACTACACCTTGAACAAAAAATGAGAGTTGGAGCAACTATTATTCTCTTCCTCAGTCTCCTTTGAGTGTCCTATCTTTAAATAATTCATCTCACATCTATATTAACTTCCCTCCTCTTTTGTAGCAGAACCAGCTGAGATGAGATTTGTGAGACGTCGCCTCCGTTTTCAGCTCACTTCTTCATCTTATAACTGTTTGTCATTTTGAGGTTTTAATGCTTTATTTACTATTCCCCGAGGAGAAGAATATTTATATCAGCCGCTTGGGATCTCGCTGTCCTGCTTTCAGACTTTGCTCTGTTTTCTTCAATTCTAATACGCTGACAAGGTCGAGCTCATTCAATTATTAAACAAATGTTTAAATATAAAGTCAATGTAAAGCAGAAGACAGATCTGATCTTTTTTTTTCCCTGTATCAGATCAGAGATATAACAGCCTAATGGGCAGACTGTATTTTGTGAAATGACATTACTGTTCTCTTCTGGTATGAGTGGTTTCATAATGTGGAATAACCCCTAACTGAACCAAAGGCTGGAGAGAAAGGATCCTCTCCTCTGAGTCTGGGAGAATGAGACGACCGACCTCCAAAAGAGGCCTTCATTGCCAGTCAAACTTACATAATCCCCCTGATATCCTGCATGGGGCCGGCCCAGGCCTGTGTGTCCCGGGCTCTATCGCTGAATGTAAAGCAGTGTTAATAGATCGCACAGGGAGCAGCGCGGCTCACATTCATCAAACACCTTTTCTCATTAAGTATTAAAGGCAGAGCGACGGAGGCTGAGGGATGGATCGATCCACTGAGCCAGGGATCTTTAACCTAGATTGTTAGCTGCTGGCTCAACTGGGGAGACAGAGTAAACACTCACACAGACACTGACGCACACACACTCTCTAAATAATAGAAGAATGTACACACACACAGGGAGGAAGTTACACACACTTAAACATCATGTTAATGAGGGACACACTCAGATCAGAGGGTACTGAGAAGTTCTGAACATGCTGAATATCTCAAATGATAGTAACTTTATATATAAGGTCAGACAAATATACCATCTCTAAATTTAATTCATGAAGCACATTGCTGGAATTACAATTGTGCTCATAGGTTTACATACCCTAGCAGAATTTATGATTTCTCTGCCATTTTTCAGAGAATATGAATGACAACAAAAACTACTTTTCACTCATGGTTAGTGGTTGGGTGAAGCCATTTATGGTTAAACAGCTGTTTTCTCTTTTAAATCATAATGACAACAGAAACTACAAAAATGACTCTGATCAAAAGTTTACATACTCTGGTGATTTTGGCCTGGAAACAGGCTTCACTGACATTTCTGGATTCTGAGTCATAAGGAAAGCAGAAGAACTGCGGGAAAAGGTAATCAAACTATACTATACTACTGATATAAAAAGATGTCTAAAGAATTGAGGATACCAATAAGCTGTGTTTAAACTCTAATTAAGACGTGGGAAATGAGGGATTCTGTTGAAATCAAACCACAGTCAGGCAGACCAACAAACATTTCAGCTCCAACTGTTGGGGAAATTGTTCTGGATGTGAAGGAAAACCCCAAAATAACTTCAGCTGAAATACAGGACTCTCTGAAAAAATGTGGTCTGGCTGTTTCACGATGCACCATAAGGAGGCACTCGAAGAAAAACTGGCAGCATTGTCAGGTCACCAGAAGACAGCCATTTCTACACAAACGCCAGGAAGTATCCCACTTACAATGTGCCAAACAGCACAGAGACAAGCCTCAAAACTTCTGGAACAAAGTCATTCGGAGTGATGAGACCAAAATTGAAAGTTTAGCCACAACCATACACTCTTAATTTGGAGAGGTCTCCTGACCCCAATGTTGAGCCACTCTGGGGAGATCTCAAACCTGCAATTCATGCAAGACAGCCCAAGAAAAGAAGAATGGTCGGTTTTACCATCTGAGAAAATAAAGACCCTCATCCAAAACGACCACAAAGAATTTCAAGCTGTTATTGATGTTAAAGGGGGAAATACAAGGTATTAAAAACTAGAGATGTAAACTCTTGATCAGGGTCATTTTGGAAGTTTTTGTTGTCATTATGATTTAAAAAGAGTAAACAGTTGTTTTTTCATAAATGTCTTCACCCAACCACTACCGTAGCCGTAACTAACCGTGAGTGACAGAAACGTTTTTGTTATCAATTATGGTCTCTGAAAAAAGGCCAAGAAATCTGCCAGAGTATGTAAACTTATGAGCACAACTGTGTATCCAAGAGTATTAACACTTACAAAGATCTGTAGCTTTCTGCAGTTTGCTCCTGTTTTGCACCAGATGAGCTGTTAGCATCTTCACTTTGCTGTGTAAAGCTACTCTGAACTGCAAAAACTGATACCTAAAGTATGGTTTATGGATTCTTTTTAATTAAAAGAATATCATATTAGATTCAAGATGAGCCACATTCATCTGAAAAGTCTGTAAAAATGTTTCATTCCAAAGGAACCTTGGGACACCTTTCTAGCCTAGTGGTCTAGGTTGGGGCCCCCATGAGGCAAGCCTTCTCAGGAGAGTTTGAGTCCAGCCTGTAGCGTCTGTACTGGCATGTCCCTCTTGCTTTGTCTCCTTTTCTATTGCCTGTCCTGTCCTCTCTATCTCATGGCATAAAAAGCCAGAAAAAATAATACTTTAAAGACATTAAAATGCCAAAACAACACTTGAGTTGTTCCAAAAAGCTTGAAAAGATTGCTTGTCAAGTTATCAGAGAAACAGTGGTTGCCAAAATTGTTTGAACACCTAATAGATCTGAAAGTACTGACAACATGCAGATGCTTGCTGTGAGCTCAACAAACATTAGATGAAGTGAGCCCGTCTGGTTTTACCTTCCTGAAACTAAAATATTTGGTTTGTGCATGTTTTTTGCAGCAGTCACAGCAACACATTTCTTTGATATAGTGTCAATTCAACACCAATGCTATTCTACAACTACTTCACATTTGCTGGGTGGGGTTGAGGTCAGTCCATCATTTTCGGTTGTTCTTTCTATCAGGAAAATTATCTAATTCTCCTTATAAAGACTATTTTATGGTATGTACAATATGATGAAGACAATGGGTATTAAAGCACTAATTGGACAATAAAAATTGAGACCTCTGAAATATGCCATGTGTTCTCATGATTTTGTCCACCACTGAAATAAGGTCTTAATACAAGAAACTAGAGAGCTGAATTTTTCATATCCCACTGGAAGATTTAATTACTCTTTACAAGTGTTTCAGGCATCATTAATGTCCTTCAATATCTTGAACTGAGACATTTTTTTGGACTTACCAGGTGAATGAGGCTCATCCTATGTCAAGCAGGACTATTTATTTTTTTATCTACTGAAAATAATACATAAGCAATTGTTTAGGATATATCTTTTTTTGGGCTCATAGCTAATTGGAATGTATCCCAAGTATCATTAGGTGAGAGGTGGCTCCATTCTGAACAGTTCACCAGCTGATCACAGGACGAACGTTTACAGTCCACACACACTCACACTCCACATGATAAAGCAAGTGGTGTGTGGATGGGTATGAATGAGTTAGTTTAAACTGATTGTTCCCTATTTTAGTGTGTGACTGTGGTGTTGATGGGTGAAAGAGACAAGAAGAGTAAAGTGCTTTTTGTGGTCAAAAAGACTAGAAAAGAGCAATAAGTTCTGGTCATTTTATGATACAGCGGTGGCGTGCATAGACTTTTTGAAGAGGGGGGCAAAAAGGAAAAAAAAAATAAAAGGTACAAAGCATCTTCCCAACCCAAGAGGGCAGTTTGATGTGTATTGCCAACTAAGAGGGCACTAGCATGCCTTTTGGCTCCTACGTGTACACTTTAACGTGTTTTTCAACAATTGCCCCCAATCGCATACCACTGCAATACAGTTTTTACCATAACTATCCATCATCTCGACAAAGTGGACAGTAAAAGCTGTTCTTGCGTTCGACCTCCAGCCCCGATCATTGTCCTCTCTTCTGCTTGACATGAGCTCAGCGTGGGCAAGGAGACTTTCCTGGAACAGGGCTCAACTACGATGGCTGGTAGGTGTCATACAGTTTTCAAAAGCCACAACACGAATGCAAAAGCTACAACACAATGGAAATATAGTCACACCGGAATTTAAAGGGTTCAACTTTTAGCCTTTTTTTATTACGGACTAATAACCCAACGGACCAGTCTGTGCTTAAGTAGTGGGAGTAAGTAAAAAACAAAAAAAATCATATAAATATTTACTGAAAAAATATAATGTTGCAAAGTGCAATACAAAACAGTGTAAATAAATATACAATGCCTGGCCAAAAAAAAGTCACCACCTGGATTCAACTAAGCCAATAGGTATAAGCCTCTTCCTACAGTGCCTACTGTACAAGCCTGTGGGAGCAGTGTTATGATCTGGAGTTGCTGCAGTTGCTCAGGTTCAGCAACATTATGTTCCCAAAGAATGAGGTCAGCTGACTACCTGAATATACTGAATGACCAGGTTATTCCATCAATGCATTTTTTCTTCCCTAATGGCACGGGCGTATTCCAAGATGACAATGCCAGGATTCATGGGGCTCAACTAGTGAAAGAGTGGTTCATGGAGCATGAGACATCATTTTCACACATGGTTTGGCCTCCACAGAGTCCAGACCTTAACCCCATTGAGAATCTTTGGGATGTTCTGGAGAAGGCTTTGTGCAGCGGTCAGACTCTCCCATCATCAATACAAGATCTTGATGAAAAATTAATGCAACACTGGATGAGAATAAATATTGTGATTTTGCAGAAGCTTAATGAAACAATGCCACAGTGAATACATGCTGTAATCCAAGCTAAAAGAGATCCAAGTAAATGTTAGACCTTTCTTTCAGTGACAACTTTTTTTTCTGTTATCTTGTAGCTTTATGTCTTCACGTTGTGGCTTTTGTATTCATGTTGTGGTGTTTGAATTTGTGTTGTGGCTTTTGCAAATTGTCTGACACCTACTGGCCACTGTACTAAGATGCTCCATGGCATCTCCATCCCAATGAAAACATGAGAATGGGCCTTGATGAGCTTTTAAGGCGCCGATATGCTATGTACGTGCATTCTGTTGGACCACAACCTAAATCATAAGTATTAAACAGTTTTGAATTCATGACAACAAACATAAACATCACAGAAACGATACTTGACTTGATTATTTTTCTATCTCAGACAAATTTCCAAAATAAGGTCTTCTTTATTTCTCGCTGATTTAAACAAAGCTTTCATCCTTTATTGTTCAGATTATTGTAATGTTTCCACGCTGCTTCTCAGAGCTCTGCTAGTTCACCTTCAGCAAGCACCTACAAAAAACAATTTATCCCTGCTGTCTCTGCCAGTGCACATAGATTTCCAGCTTTTTATCACATTGATTTTTAAGATTTTATTGCTAACTCTTAAAGCTTTAGATGGACTCACTCTTAAATATATAAGAGGATATTTTGACCCTCTATACACCCGGATTCTCCGATTTGTTGATGCTGGATGCTCCAACACTCAGCTTGTTACTCACAGGCTTCGTCTTTAAATCCTCCTTTAAAACGTTTATGATTTCTTAAAGTAACAGCCACTTTTCATGCTCCTGCAAAAGCTGTCTGAAACAAATCTCCCTCACACTAACTCACTTTGGCAGTGCTTATATTTTTCATTTCATAATTTGCCTCACTAAATAAATGTTGATGGGCTCCCGCTCATTAAATCTAAAAAGGAGAAGCCCTCTAACAGCAGAGATCCTGACCTTGTCAGAGCACGTTATCTTTTAAAGGCATCAGCGTGTGTGCTCATACAACCCTGTATAAACTCATGGAAACACACACTTAACTGCACTTGTACCTCCACACACACACGCATACACACACACACTATCTGTCACACAAACACACAGGAGGCTAACTGATGGTGGTGATTTGTTGTCTTTGACATTTTCTCTCCTCCAGCCTTTAGAAAATAACTTCAGTTCCACTTTTGATTTTGACTTTTTCCACTTGTTTGTCTTCCTGCTGTTTCTTTTTTTCTTTTTAATAAATTTAAACTCTCCTTTAGCTCATTTTTTAATTGTCTTTTCAGTAATTTTACATTATAACAATTTAACCCTTTAACTAGCCCACAAAGAAAAAAATAATAGTTTTTTTCTTTCTTTTTTTTTTTTTGCATTGCTTCTTGCAAGGGTGAGTAATAATCACAATCATTGTTTTGCTTTTTGTTAACAAGCATTTTGTTTTTAAAATGTTGACCTCCACACAATGGCTGAAGTGTCACTTAGTCATAATTGTATGAAATTTCATACAAATACCACAAATAGTAGGAAAAAGTCCCATAAAAGGCTAATTTAGAGAGAAATTAATTTCTCATAAATATTCAGTATTTCTGATTTCTGTAACTATGCCAGAAAATATAAAGCAATGTTGTTTCAACCAAGGAAAATGTTGCATGAAATGAGGAAAAACTGCATTTGTAAATTTTTCATCTTAACCAAAATGTCAAAACTATGGAAGCCCATTTTTGGCAGTTAAATAATTAAAAATAAATAAATAAATACATTTTAAAAACTTGCCTTCTTGAGATTTTTTTATGCCCACATTAAGTCAAAATCTTGAGAAAAAAGTCTGAAATTTGAGTTCATAAGGCAAAATTCTGAGTTAAGTCTGGATTTTAAGTAAAGTCAAAATTCTGAGTTAAAAGTCAAAATTTTTTAAAATTTTGAGTTTCATCTCAATATTTTGACTTTGCCCTTATTAAGTTAAGTTTTTCAGATAAAAAGTCAAAATTTTGAGATAAAAAGTCTGAAATTTGAGTTAATAAGTCAAAACTCTGGGATTAAAAATCGAAATTGTCTCAAAATTTTGACTTTGCCCTTTTTACAACAAAATTTTGAGCTAAAAAGTCGAAATTTTCAGATAAAAGATTTGAAATTATCCCAAAATTCGACTTAATACAAGCAAAAAAAAGAAACAAGAAAGAAAAAGAAAAAAAATACCTCAGCAAAGCAGGTTTTTATTTTTATTTTTTTTAAACTGGCAGAAACAGGTTTCCATATATTACTAATAATTCTCACATTTATTATAACTTGTGATTGAATGCTACTGTGCAAAACATTCATTTGGCATGAAAAACTAAAAGAACAAAGTGCAAAACAAAGACACATTTGTATGCCTTAAATATGTCATCTCAACAATTTGACTGTGGTTGTGCGACGAAAGAAAAGGCTTAAAATATGTCTACCAAGCGGTAAAGATGGTTAAATCAGTTTGAGTTAAGTTAGAGACTCCTCTTTTTGAAATACAGTAACTTGAAATGTGCTAAACTGATTGGTTGAGGAAGTAATTAAAGGGTTAAAGAAGTGCCTCGGACAGCTTGTTCCTTGCAGCTACTTTTTCAATGTTCTCCAATTCTTGCCTCACTTTTCATTGTCGGAGACTTCTGCTTTAAAAATAGCACTGCTTCTTTCTCATCTGTGGGCCTTAGTTTTCCTCTCTTCTTGCCATTGCTGTGATAAATTTTGTTCAGACTTTCACCCCTCTCTCCACTGAGGAGTTTTATAGATTTACTTGTGTTTCTCTTCAATACACAAACACTCAGACAGCACCCAAAAAGTTTCAAACTTATTTCTTCAACATATTTACTCAGTGTGAGCTCAGAAGAGCTCCCATCCAATTTCTCATCTGACTGGAAGTGTGTCTTAGATAAGGGAGTCTAACTAGTTGGAGTTTCATCATCCTGCCGCTCTCCGGGCTGTGTTTGGTTCATACTGGATAAAACACAAAGTGTCAACTGTGAAAAGGCTTTTTACATCAGCCTCTAAGTCAGTTCTACATGGGAATAATTCATTTCATGCAAGTGGTAAAAAACAGGATTACTTTCTGCTAGTTTCAGTCCAGATCATATCCACACATGTCAAAAACACATAAGCCAAACTCCATAGATGTTATTTCTTCATGTATAGAGGAGCTTGAACCATCCAGGAGTGGATAAATAACTGATGTTTCTTTTGTTGTTGCTCAACTTGAAGTTAAACTGGACTCCTCTCACAGAGCCTGCCTCTTTCCAAACTAAATCAAGCTAGCACAACATATCAATTGGTCTACATTCGGGTTTCCTTGATTTACACTAATTTCTGGATTATTGACACACTTTAATGTAAGCCACACCCACTTAAAGGTGCAGTAAGCAGTTTCAAAGTGGTCACCAGAAAGTTTCATGTCTATGCAAAGTCACACTGGCAGTGTAAGTTACATGTTTTGGTTTTTTTTTTTTTATTATTTTTTGTATGACTTTTTCTTGAATACAATCTGCATTAATGAGCTCAATCATTAGAGAAGGTCAAATGAAGATAACTACTGAATGTTATTGTGCATTTTGGGTGCAGTTTCTTTTAGCCACTGCCTCTTTAAGCCAACTCCACAAGCCCCCTTCACACTGATTGGTCAGCCAGAGGCAGAACTATGAGCAGACCTTGGTGTTTGAGGTCCACTCCTTCAATGTGACTGGAGCCGTTTGATCAGTTTACAGACAGATTCAAGGATTTCTATAACATAAGAATAAGGGTTTTGAAAATTCATCTGCTTAGTATGAGCATCAAGTATTATTTCATAAATATGTTTAATATGGGAAAGCAGAATACCCCTCTTTAATTCTTAATCTAAACTAACTACAATTACTACTTGATAAAACAGCTAACACAGCGCCCAGTCACCTTTACGCTTGCAGGGTTGTGTTATTTTGTTCTCCTTGAACAGACAGATTTTGAATACGCAGAGTGAATTTGCCAGAGGCTGAAGTACAACTGACACTTGGAGCCTCAGAGGGCCACAGATCCTCATTATTATGGGTCTGAGTCCTGACATCTTTGGAGACGGTGTAGATATGCCTGTGAGGCAGAGGGAGCCCAGGTAAGTCCTTCCAATTCAAAGTTATTAAGGGGAGACAAAGTCATCGAGAAACACTGAGGAGGCTCAAACAACAACTCAAAGTGCTCCCTCAAAGTTTCTCTTCTAAGACATTTGCTGCTGAATGAAAATGGGTTTCTTTGACCTTCAGATCTGAGTTTTCTGCACATATTGGCTGTGGCACACAGCGAGTGTGTTTCATTTACATAAGAATGGAAGATTCTGAAATGGTAAAAGATCACCTCAACGAAAATAAAAAAGGAAAGAAAGTCAGAAGTAAGTTGGTCTGTACACTCCTCAAAAAGTAAAGGGAACACTTTAACAACACATTGTAACTTCAAATGTATCACACTCCTGTGAAATCAACCTGTCCAGTTACGAAGCAACATTACACTGTAAAAACTGAAATCTAAGCCAGTCATAATGTCTTATTTTTAATAATAATTGTTTTATTCTTCATATGAGCTACATTTAACTAACAAGTCCAGAAAAAAAAATCTAATTTCAAGTAATTTAGAGACAAAAATGAGGTTTGGATTATTTGCAACACGTCAAAATAATTCTGCCAAATCTCTCAATGGTGTAAAAATGATGAGGTCATCAATTAGGATCTTCTTACTGTCTGAAATAACAAGCTCTGCCAATCACTCTGCCTCTGATAGGCCTCCAGAGGGCTGGCCAATCAGAGTAAAGGGGGTTTGTGGAGCATAGAGTGATATTGTGCTTCAGTTCAACACAGTTTGGAATGGCCAGTGTGACTGAAGAAAAAAGAAAAAAACAGATTTTTTTTAATTTTATTTTTTTTTAAGCTTTGAATCAGTATAGCTTGTAGTAATGGATTGCTATTGGTGGCGGATTGATGTACAATATCGATACATTGACACCAACACTTGTATAAGTATTGATCAATACTTGTGTGATGAGATTCATACTTAAAATTATCAGTAAATAGCTAATTTTTTCAAGTTTCTGTAAATCATAAATCTACAGCAGGGGTCACCAACTCTATTTATCAGGGAGCCATTATGTTACCAGACAGTCACCTTGGGGTCCAGACCCTCAAATAAAAATTAACTTAAAATCAAATTTTGGTATAACATCGTTATATGATGTTTATTTTTCATGCATTTTTTCATGTCATTATGAAAACTTGAGGCACTTTTAGTTTTTATGAGTCAGGCTCCTGTCACCTTCACCACAGTCAACCAATTTTGGAATCCAGTCGCGGGCCAGATTGGATGGTTCAGGGGGCCGGATTTGGCCCGCGGGCCGCCAGTTGATGATCATTGATCTACAGAATGCACAAGCTGTTTGATCAAAATGCTACATCAAATGCTGGAATATAACTGTTGATATCCATGAAGAAATTTACAACAAAGCAGGAAAAAATTACGCAAATGACTATTTTCAGGTTGAAAAATTGGTTGTTGTTTTTTTTTTTCTTTCATTCATGAACAGAAACATTTGTTTAAATGGTTTCATGTGTCATTCTTGATTCAGTTTGTCACACTTCTTTTCTATGTACAACATATCAAAATCAGTATTGATATTGGTGATACTGGCCTGATATTCACTTGGTATCAAATCCGTACCAAATTTTGCTGTATTACACACTTCTAATAGCTACTACAGAAGAACCAAAGGTACAGTATAAGCCTTAAAAAAAGCACAAACCCCCTCTTTAATGTTACTGCCCATTCACCTGAAGAGCAAAGAGGAATGTTTGAATCCACGTGTAACTGTGTGAAAGATCCACTGATCAATCAACATGAGATGTAGACGGGTACAGGGATGGTTGAGTGAGGAGAAAAAGGCCAAAAGAAAAGGTTATCCAGAAGAGGACATTATGCTCCTGCTGCTGCTTTCTCTGCAAATGTCAAAATGCCACTAGAAAGCATTGATGTTTAGACTTTACTGTGAAGAAAATGTTCGAATGTGAGGGTCTGCAAGTTGGTTGTTAAGCACGACCACTTTGCTGTCTTCTCACCTCGTCATGATTCTAATTTACAAAACCACTGACTCACTATTTATCACCTCTGTCACTATTTCTTATTAAGTCTCTTCTTTACTCGTCCAAAAGCACTTCACAGGGTTGTTAAATATGGCCGCCATCCTTCCTATCTTCTCTCTGATTAAGTGTCTGTTTTATTCAGATTCAGGCCACTTCCATGAAGTTAGAGCGGTGGACAAAACGTTTCATCAGGCCACATAATTAAGCACAAATCAAGCATAATAGATGGAGACCAGCAGCCAATCATCAGTGGAGGATCTAATCATGTTTTAACTCAGTCAGATCTTGAGTTAATATATCCTCCACTTCTCTTAATGGCTGCTAAGAAATACTGCACGTGTGTGTGATTATGTTGAAAGGTATCACATTCACCCTATGAAGAAAACGAGAAAAAGCTAACTTTTTGTGTAATTTCTTATTAAAAATGTCCAATTGAAATGAATATAAGCTACATTCTGAAAAAGTCAGGGAGAATGTCTTATTTTTAGAAATTACAGGCTAAGTACTATCAATCTACCAATGAAATGAGGGAGTTTAATGTTCATTCTTGAAGTTTATGTTTCTTATCAATAACTGTTTTCAGGCTTTATTGTTGACTTTTATTATATTTGAATTTAATATTTCTCTGTACTTGTGTTTTTTTTTGTTTATAAACACAACATCCAATTTGGGCTTCTCCTCTGTGATTCAGTGCCAGCAGCTGCGTATGCACATTGCCTCCAATAGTAGCCAATGGCCACAGCTTTGTATACACACTCACCAGCCCAGTGAGCACCTGCAGCCACTTTCCTGCAGGTAAACGAGGTATCCTAGAAATATTGTATCATTCTTTCACAGCATGTTACAGCTTCTATTGTGGCCTCTCAGGATAGCTTCTCCCACTGCTTCAACAACACATAAATTCACTTGAGCAACTGGCGCGCTGTGATTGGCTGGGGTCACCACGCCTCGTCTCTGCCCAGGAACAACAAGTCAACCAACACATCAACATTCAGGCAGAAGAGAGGAGGGGGTTGAGGCAGACACGGACATTAACACACATAAAACGAGACCCAGAGATGATGATTGAGCAAGATTAATACAGTGAAAACTGAGCATTTTATTTTTTAAGTAAATCCAGCAGACCCTACCTTTAAATTAAGTCCCTTGAGGGTCAGTGTATGTTTTGGTGTTTGGATTTTCTGTTTAGAAAATGATACTGAAAATCAAAAATTAAGTGGTTAGTAAGTGTTGATTTCCATTTAAAAATCTAAACAATGAAAATTGAAATTGAGGCATTTTCTTTATCAAGGTTACAAAACACTTTTGGGCACCAGTTGATTTTCATTTTCTGTTTCTGAAAACCAAAAAATAAAATAATATTTAGGGAGGACAGAAACAATAAACAAAAACAAAAAGAACACTTTTTTTAAATTGTGCATGTAGGTGAAGATGTTTGCATTAAGGGATTTGTCTGTATTGGCAAATCTCCTCACGTTGTGCAGAAAAACTTCTTCCATACCCACATTGGTGTGGTTTGCATGCAGAGATTTATCATGTTTTGTTATTTTGAAAATCAGGTCAGAGAAACAGTAAATGAAAATCGATCTTTTTATAAAAATGCTTTGTATCCTTGATAAAAAAAGAAGAGTTCTGAATTTCAGTTTTTGTTTTGTAATTTCAAAATGAAAAAAAAAGAACCACTCATTTGGAAAAATCCAGATTCAGAAACATACACAGACCTTTGAGCTATTTTTCCAAGAAATGAGACAAAAACACTCGCTTTACTTTTGGAAGTCTGTTTGACTCATGTGTGTGTATTTGCAGTCCAAAAAAAAAAAAAAAAAGAAAACAGCAACACATATGGAGACAAGCAAAGAGAGCTGAGCTGAGTAACCAGAATCCCCAAACAGGTGTGAGATTTTAAAGAAAAAGACAGAAACGAAGCAGAAGGTTTGCGACTCGCTGTGTTTCAAGGTTGGTTTGATTTGCCGCCTGTGCTCCCACCAGATGGACGGATACAGCACTCTGACCACTTTGTGTGTGTGTGCCTTAAATGCTCCATTCTGCATGTTTGTTTGTTTGCATGTGTGCTTGGCTGCCTGTGTGTGAATGTGTGAAAGTTTCTGTGTGTGTTGGACGCCGCAGTGCAGGCAGTAACTGTGTGGTAGTGAGTCCAGGTGGAGTCATAACTCTGGAAACCAAACCCCCCACCAAACAGAGAGCATTTATACCTGCTGCCCCATGTGTGTGAGAGAAAGAGAGATCATTGAGGCTCAGTTGGTGTTACAGTATTTTCTGTGGCTCCAGTTTAGTTTTATGTCACCATTTGTTTTTGAATTTCTTTCTTTTTAATTTTTTTTCTCCATGTGTTTTTTTTTTTTTTTTTTATATGTCACAGCACTTTCCTTCCTCCAAAGTCCACACTTCTAATCTTTTAGAGGCTTTGTAACACATCTGGAGGCTTTTAGAAAAACAACCCTTAAAAGAAGTGGGAACTAAAGTGAAGGTGACCACATGCTGTGCAGAGCATTCTCAAGGTTGTGACATTTTGGCCTGAAAATGTCAGGTTCAAAAATGAGCCAGAAAGAGAGGAGAAGAAAAGATGCACCAGTACATGAAAAGATTTCATCAACTCACACACACACACAAAAACAACTGAGGTCAGCTCCCAGAACAATGAGAAGAGTTAAACTTTCACTAGAGCTCTGAGACCTCCCAGGGCACAAAAAGATGTTTTTCCCTCCCAAGCAGACAGATTAGCATTTGTTGTGTGCACCCACGGGGGCACTTGACGAGGGTTTTTGCCACCCAAAATGGCACATTAGTGGGCATTTGTGCCTCCCCCAAGATGGCATAGAAGCACGTCTTACCTCTAAAGTGGGCACTTATGTGTTTTGGCTACCAAGTGGGCAACTGAGAGGCAGGTCGGTGTTTGCCACCAGAAGTGCTCATCAGTTCACTTTTCTACCTTCCATGGAGACATTTTGGCGTAGGTTTTTGCAACCCAAGGGTGCGCTTCAAAAGGGTTTTTTTGCCTCCCGAGAGGACACATAAGCATGTGTTTTGGCTCCCAAGTGGGCACTTTCAAGTGATTTTAACAAATAAGTGGAAGGTAGGTGTGTTTGCCACCAGAAGAGTCATTTATCTCACTTTTGTCCCTCGAGTGTTGTGACGTTCACGAACGAACCGATTCTTTTGAACGGCTCATTAATATGAATGATGGGAACCTAGTCGCAGCTGTGATCCGTCATGGTTTACACCTGTATAAAATACACAGAATTTGTACAAGGGGTAATTCAAAATAGTGACGTCACTGTCAAAGCAGAGTGATACGGCGCCACCCTGTGGAATATTTACAATGAATCCAGATCAGACTTTTAAATCTAATTCACACGTCAATAAGGTTAAAGTCAATATTTCAGAATAATTCAAACTCATATTGGTGGAACATCTAAATTCGTTCCTCCCAGTGATTATTTCCAAGATAAAATGAGTTAAGGCCAGGCCGGCTTCTTAAAACTTAATAAACATAAAAATGAGCTAAAGGAGCCCGTTTTTTGAACGGCTCTTTGAAAGGAACACCTCACCAAGATCCGGCTCGTCTCAAAGAGCCATGAATCCCATCTCTATCTCCCTCCCATGAGGACAGGTTGTTGTCTCCTAAAAGGAACTATGCAAGGGTTTTGCCCCCCAAGGAGGCACATTAAGCCTGACTCACACTACAGGATTCTCTGGTTGATTTTAATGTGATTCAGCCTTCTTGACAATCGAGCCTAAACAACAGGTGTTTGGGTCTGATTATCGTCTAGTGTGAGCAGTTGGTGGACCTCGAACAGCCCTCCCGACAATCGAAGGCATCCCAATAATTTTCAAGCATGTTTGATATTTATCAGGATGATTACTGAGGATGACTATAGCCAATCAGAGAAAGCTGCAAACCAAAAAGATGGAAAGAGACATTAAAAGCAGGCAGGGCAGTCATCATGAGTAATGTGTGACACTACATTCATATGTAGTTTTTGAGTTGTTACCGCAGAGTTTTGGCTG
Organism: Thalassoma bifasciatum; assembly: GCA_008086565.1. NCBI lineage: Eukaryota > Metazoa > Chordata > Actinopteri > Labriformes > Labridae > Thalassoma > Thalassoma bifasciatum. Next base: position 3,441 of record RPOG01004109.1, on the reverse strand, counting down.
TAAATGAAGGAGTTCAGTCATGTTCCTATGTTTGTTAGAAAATAAAAATGACACAAAGTGCTGCTGTTTGTCACTATTGTATATAATTGGGCTTTATAGTACATGCCAAATGTGCAGCGCAAGGCTGTTGTTTACCTCCGTTGTCATGCCGCCCAACATCGAGCTGCTGTATCTCGTTAATAAAAACTTTTTAACGCTTTTTTCCTTTAAAAAGTTGTGGTGGCACATGTATAAGCATCAAATATTCATAAATTAAGTTTATTATAGGAGCAGAATTACATGGTGTGTTGCTCTTTCTGGTTCGATTGGGTCCGAGAGTCTTGATAAAATCCTGTAGTGTGTGCTGGTCATTATTTTCAAATCTTGTACAGTGTGCGTATTTAAGATTTAAGATAATCAGTTCAAATTCTCCTTATGTTTGTGACACCATCCGAGTTCAGAACCTTACAAGATTTCTAAAATCCTGTTGTGTGAGCCAGGTTTTTGTGAGCCGATTTGCCTCCCATGACAGCACTTTAGCACGTTTTATGCCCAAAGTGGGCCCTTAAGCATGTGTTTTGTCTCCCAAAAGGACACTTTTTAATGATTTTTGCGACTTAGAGGCAGGTTGGTGCATTTGCCACCGGAAGTACACTTAAATTTGCTGTTTTGTCTCACAAGAGGGCAGGTGAGTGGGTGTTTTTGCAACCAAAGTGGGCACTTCAGCATGTGTCTTCTCCAAAAAAGGACCCTAAAGCATGTGTTTCAGCTCCCTAGGGCACACTTTGGAGTGATTCTGGCAACCAAGGGGCGGATAAGTGTGTTTGCCACCAGAGGCGCACTTTGGCACACAACTTGGCTTCCAAGAATGCGCTTTACAAGGGTTGTTGCCTCCCTTTCAATGGGTTTTTGTCACTAAAGAGGGCACATTAGGAGGCTATTTTACTCTCCAATAGGGCACTTTAGTGCACATTCTTTTGCCATTCAAAAGGGCACTCAAGCCTGCATTTTGCCACCAACACATTCATGTCTTGCATTGAAAATCCCTGTCTGCCTTACATTTTCCAACATATAGGCTGAAAGTGTTTACCAGGTGCACAGTCTACAAAATGAATCATCTGTAACACTGGAACAAGAAATAGCTGAGAGGGCTCGTGTTTACCAGACAAACATTAGCCCAGTTTGGATAAACATCTAAATGATTATGAGATCGCTAAATTGTTGTATCTCTTCCCAGAAGCACCATGTCTGTGATTGTGGTGCAGCTGGGAGCCTGTGGAGGTCCAATCACACACACATCAGAAACATGTCCTTTCAGCTGGGTCCTGTGATGGTTCTGGACTCTGAATTATCAATATGATCAGTTTTTGTAAGGATGGAGTTTTTATGTTTTTATGTCATGAAACACTATCAAACTGCGCTCTGAACGAGAAGCTTTCCCAATCAAAAAACACCTGAACTCTTTAATTGATTCTGGAGATAAGTCTATCTCTTGGGAAATTGTTGATGTTTACTCTGGAGACTGTGCAGAACTCCAGGTTCATTTTCTATGGTCAGTGAGCAAAGCAATAGATCAACCTAAGACAAGTCCGATATTTACCTGTGTCCTTAGAGAACAATATGGTGAAGAAGAGAGTGGAGCATGAAGACGATAGTTGGCTGCAGGACCCAGCTCGCCACGCATGAAATAGTTAGGGGGCTGTAGTAGTTTTCTACTTTATGTTGAACGTATTCTTACATCAGTCTGACCTGATGGCACTGATGGCAAACATAAGGGTTTTGATTTTACTTCTATGCCACAATTTAAAAATATGTCTTCAAACATTTTTTTTAATTACACAATAAAATCAACTCAGTTTGTTGGACATTAATTGCAGTATCAGCATGAGAAGGTTGTCAGTCATCAATAACAAAGGCTCTTTGTTCCACTGTCATCCCCAAAGTAGAGATGCTGAAGGCTGGTGACCCCATCACAGGAATACTGTTATAGGCAAATCAAAAAACCTGACAATCATAACAACAGGCCTAAATACCTCATATTTATTTGAGCGTTTCAATAAAATAAATAGACTACCTGATGTTTGTGAACTGATATCGTCATCATCCTGACTTCGTCACCTCAGAAGTTTTTCACATAAAAACGTGGAAAGCATGGTTTGATACAAAGCTAAACCCCTATAATGGTAATTATGTCTCATTTTGAAAGGTATTTTCACAATGACATGACTATTTACATTGTAGATTCTGACTGAAGGCATCAAAACTATGAATGAACACATGTGGAGTTATGTACCTAACAAAAAAAGGTGAAATAACTAAAAACATGTTTTATATTGTAGTTTCTTCAAAATAACCACCCTTTACTCTGATTACTGTTTTGTGCACTCTTGGCATGTTTCAACAGGTCGTCACCTGAAATGGCTTTAACCTCACAGCTGAGCCTTATCAGGGTTAATTAGTGGAATTTCTGCCTTTATCCATGGGGTTGGGACCATCAGTTGTGTTGTGCAGAAGTCAGGTTGATACACAGCCAACAGCCCTATTGGACAACTGTTAAAATTTATATTATGGCAAGAACCAATCAAAAAAAAGAGTGGCCATCATTACTTTAAGAAATGAAAGTCAGTCACTCTGGTAAATAGTCATGAAAATAAAGAAAACACATTGAATGACAAGGTGTGTCCAAACTTTTGGCCTGTACTGTATGTTCCCACACCCCTATGTTCCCATGGCCCCATGTACCCACTGTCCTATTTAACCATGGCCCTATGTATCTGAGTTTATAATGGCTGCCTTCAAAATTACGCTCTATGAATCCACATTTACAAAAGAAAAAAAAAAAAAATCAATTCCAGCTTTTATTTCTCTTTCTTTCAATTCAGACGTCATTTCCACCCAGCTGCAATGGCAATAGCTACTGCAAACATTGAATGCAAGTGCACATTATCCTTTTAGATAAACTTTCTCAACTAAGATGCACAGAAGCCTGACAATAACTAGTTTGGTCAAATTAGTTGAATGAAGCAACTGGACACAAACCATAGTTTGCTGTGCATCAGTTCCTCTGAAAAGTTGAGTTGGCACAGAGACAAGGTTCTCCTGGGATGATTGCCCATTCCATGGAAAACCTGTATGTCTTGGGAAAAACAGGAGTAAACATATACGGTTGTCTTTACCATTCTCCTGGCTTTCTCTTGACGGTATTCATGCAATCCTTGCTTCCCCCCTCTTCTCTACATCATCCTTTAAAGGAGAGCTCTGCATCCCTACAGCTCTCTAAGTGCACTTTTATCTCCAGAGGCTCCATCCATCACCCCACAATTTAACCCCCCACCTTTTGTTTTTACCTCCCCTCAGATTTCATTCTCTCCTCTTCCACCTCCTGTTTGTCTCCTGCACCCCCCCCCCCCCCTTCCCCCTTCCCTTGCACCCTCCTCTCATCTTTCTCCTCCAGTCTCATTC